>VXAB01004689.1:0-42348 GCA_013399175.1 Odontophorus gujanensis | reverse complement strand
AGGAAAGGAAAAAGGGAGGGAGGGAGGAAAGAAAGAAAGAGAGAGAAGGAAAGAAAAATAAAAGAATGAAGGAAGGAGGGAAGGAAGGAAGAAAGAAAGAAACAAAGAAACATGGCACATTCAGAGTAAACCCTTCTCTGACAATTGTCCCACTATGTAGCAATGAATAGTCTCAAACCAGAGATTATACCTGGGCCGTTATGATAAATAGTAGCAAGGAATCTGTATTCTCAGGGTTTGGCTTTTTAATCAACTTCTTACTGTTAGCTTGCCAAAGATCCTGCAACAAATCTGTACTGTGATTCCACATTGTATGGACACCTTCTTATTAGTTTTAATCTTTCTTCCTCATCACTTTGGGGTCTCCTGTAGATCAGAGATTTATTCATTTAACTCTTCATATTTATATAAATTTGCATAGAGTCCTCTTTTGTCATTCTCTTCTAAGCTGCTGGGTTCTGTTCTTTTTATCCTCTCTTGGCATGAAATCTGTGCCATGGCTCAAATCATCTTTATTGTCCTTCTTCATATTATTTCCAGTTATAATATGGCCTTATTAAGACTAGATGACTTGAATTATACACTCTTTTAAGGTAATGGTGAGTCACAAATTTAAACAAAAAGTGTATTGCATTTTCTTTTGCTAATAAAATCTAACAATCGTGCTTCAATGTTTAGTTAATACTGACTAAAGATTTTCAGGGGTCTATACACTCAGATTACAAGACCTTCGAGAGTGACAAAATTAGGCATGAAGCCTGTCATTGTACAGGCTGTCTTTCCCATTACACTTACTTGCCTTCCTTAGTTTCATTTTCTGTTTTTTACCAAGGTACTTAGTTTTATCAAGTACTTCAATACTGCTTCAGTCAGCTTTACAGCTGAACATCCCAAAGATTTTCTTTTTTCACCTGCTAATTTTATCACCTTGCTATTTTACTCCTAACACGGACTCTAAAACTCCTTGGACAACCAGTCGATGACCTCCCTTTGTAAAGAAAACACATTTTGTTTTCCGTAGTGTTTTACTGGTGGATAAGTACAAGTGATATAGTCACCTTTATTTCATGGCTACTTAACTTCTTATAAGGGTCACTCGGGATCACTCCCAAAGCCGCCAGTCTTCAGATCAGTGTCAACTTCTCTGTCTCTGGCATTTAGACCATTTCAGTCATTGTTTCCTGCAGAACTCTTTGGTGAACACAATCCAGTGTTTTGTTCTCAATCTCATACTTTACAAAATGAGCACACCAGCCATTCCATGATTTTCATATTATTCTATTGGCAGTGTCAGTGACTTTTTCTACAGTAAAGAGAAACAAAACAAAACAAAAAAGTTATTTTTTTGTCCAGTTGCCATAACTCCCTAAAGAATTACACCTCTTTATGTCTTGATCACCTTTTGATAGCCTAGTTTTATAGTAAATGATACTTATGATATTATAGGAAATATTTTTTATTAGATTATTTTGGATGTTAGGAAGTTATTCCTCAGCATCTTCTTTTGGTCTAATTTCCCGAAGTTTTGCGTTTAACTCTACAAATTTGAAATTGAATCCTTGCTCCATCAGTTGTGGGGCACTTTGCTGTCCTAACTCTTGTCCTTTATCACAGACCTGAAATAAAGATAGTAGGTTGTGGGTGCCGGACCTTCAAAGACAGGTTGTAGTAATGACACAAAGATTTATTACTACAGAAGCAACAGACTGTACAGAAATAAACCGTATTGAAAACTGAGGTTCAGGTTTTGTTTTTCAGTTTTTTTCTGATAAAACTATAGATTATGAAAATTTTCAGTATGGGACAGTGTCAAAGTTCGGAGTTGAAGTAATAGTAACTAATATTAAAGTAAGTATGGTTTGTATTTTAGAGTAGCTTTATTATTTTAATTGCAAAACGTCCTTGCATAAGGTTTCTGTTATATGTCAAGGCAATGACTCTTCAGGAGTAACAATCTTTTCTTCTAATGTATCTTCAATGCAGCTACTAGTGAATTGAGTTTGATGTGTTTCTGTCAGAAAAAAGGCTATAAAATTGTCAGTTTTATTCTCAATTCAAGTCTTAGCATTCTGACATTATGGCTGTACCATAGCCAGAAAAACTTGATTCTTTGCCCAACCATGGGTTGACAGTTAATAAAACTGCCCTTTCATAATCTTGAAATCACATAGTAGGAATAAATGGCAATGATCATTGATGCGATTCTCCCAGTTTTTCAAATGTATCCATACTTCATGAGCAAATTCTTCATTTGTTTATGTTTTAAGAATTTGCTACTGGCTGCTAATAAGATCTGTGATTGTTCTTGGATTCAGTGAAGCTGTCTAAATGATCTGTTTCAAGTTCACTGTAGCTGTGTGTATAGGTTTCAGCCCATACCTCATTTTCACACTGAATGATCTGCACTGCACCTAACAGGTCTTTATGGACTATAGGTAGTCTGGACTCACTTTCATTGCTCCAGGTTTGTTTCAAAATCCAACATGTTTTACCTTAAATCACAATTTGACTTACCCTCTGAAAAGATATGTAAATTTATTAACTAGGAAGAATTTAGCACAGTCTGTGCCTTCTCAGATGACAGAAGAAAGCAGATCTTTGATGAATATAGCTCCTCCTGCCATGTACTTCTTCTCTCTTCCACAGGGAAATGTTCCTACCCGGGAGAGCATCCATATGTATTACCAGAACCATATGATGAAACTTTCTAAGGAGTCAGGACTGGACTCGATTGATAAAAATCCTGGGCAAGCTTCTGGTTTGCAAACATCTGAAAGAATGGATAGTTTAGATTCAGCAGCTTCTCGTGACAGTGTTTCCAGGTATTCAACTAATTTTATGTTTTTGAGACATTGAGAAATTGTGCAATAGAAGTAGTTTTGGATAATGTTTTAGTATTGTGAACTTTCCAATCAATGTTGAACCTGAATGCTGAATCCTTTTGATTGATCCATGCTGTTTTAACAATGAAATTTCTTCTGTGTGTTACTGTTGCTTTACTCTGGTGCACTCAAGTGTAAGTAGATGACTTAAGTCCTTTTCCACTGGACCATTGCTTTCTGTGTTTTTTACTCTCACCACTCCCATAGAATTAGGATTCGCTGACAGGTCTTTGATTTGGTCAAAAGTAATGGAAAATAAGAGACTGCTGCATATGATTATGGAATATCGTGTTAGGAATTCAGACCTGGAAGTTGGGAACCGTCATTCATTTTGAATATTTTGCCTTTGGAAAACAGATTTTCTCTTACACACAGGGTTAAAAAAAAAATAAGGCTTTGAATTAAGAGAGATTTGGGGTTTGGGGGAACAAAATCCTTTTGTCACACCCACAGACCATCTGGGGAGCCTGATTTCATAACTATTATGACTACATTCCAGCAGATCAACATAGTTTATTCATCAAAAAAACATACTTGTTTATGAAAGCCACCTTCCTCATTCTTTTCTGAAGATGGATACTGTCAAGTCCCTTTCCCAAACTACTGAGTGCTCCTGCTGCTCCATGCACACAGAGGCACACATGTTCATTTCCTTCCCTTACAGAGGCAGCCTGTTCCCACTGTGTCCCTGGTGTTCTTGGCTCTTAAGAGACCACAGAAATTGTGCAACAGCATCTTGCGGGGTAGAAAGGAAGGCTTTGGAAATTAAGCCATTTCATAACCCATTGCATTCTGCTCTGTCCTATCCTTCTCTGAAGTGTAGTAGTGTCACATTTTCTTTGATATACTCTAAAAATTTAGTAGCTTCTGTGTACAGTAATGTATGCTTAGCTTCCACTAATGACATATGGGTATATGTTAGCAGACTAAAAATAATGAGGGCTTATGTTCCTTTCTGATGTTATTGAAAAGCAAGTGTAAGAGAGTGCCCGTGAGTACTGTGCTTCAACAAAATATTCACAAATTGCTCCCCATGGTGCACACTGGCCTTTGAGAGGTTCACTCCAGTAAAAACATCAAATCCTAGCAAATCTTTTTTGGTGGCTAGCTACCCAACCAAGCAACACCTTTGTGTTTTGTCTCAAAGCTTTATTGGAGTCAGATTACATGAGAAAAACGTAAAGCCAAATTCTATTACCAGCTCACTTGGAGTCAGTTGGATATCTGGAGGGCAGCATTTAACTCCAGAAAGTTCAGTCTCTCTTAAGTAAGGAATACTAATAGCAGTTCTGCTTTCATTAAATAGGTCTTGGTCACACTGTTTTCCATAGATAGAAGCAGCTAACATTACTATATAACAATGGTAGCAAGAAATTTAACTAGAAGTGAAGGGAACTCAATTCCAAAATAAATTATTATCAAGAAAGACAAATCTTGTGATTTTTATGTGTAAATTAAATGAACTGGTATCCAGTGTTGAGATCCAGTTCCTTTTTATTTTTTATTTTTTCAGAATGATCACTTACTTGTCACCCTGCTTTGAGCATGCTTCCATATTTCAAACTCAGAGAATTCAGAGATTCTGTGGAGCTGCTGTGCAATAGGAAAAGTTATAGCAAATATAGCAAATGTTGCAAACTTGTTGCTGTCATTTCTGTTTTCCCAGGAGATGTCATAGGAACTATTAACACAGGAATTGCAAAAGCAATGTTGTGACTGATTTCTCTTATCTTGAATTCTCTTTCTGGTTATATTCTTGCACTATTAGTATTTGCAAATTGTGCACATCTGTTATAATGTTAATGACCAGTAATTAGAGGAAGCAAAAAAATGGATCTGTTGATTAAATGATAGCGCCATGTGTTTATTAAGGCACCTTTGAATGTTCCTTCCTGGAATTACAGAAGAGTTTCTGAGCTCGTTTAGAAATGTGCAGTGTTTTAAACTTCATATGAGTTTATCAAGTGTATGATTTTTTTTAATTGCCCAAATAATAGAAGAAGACATTTTACATTTCAAAGTAATAATTTCCACTAAAGCAGCCCTGTGATCATTGACCTTGGATTGCAGTGGAAAACCTTTAGGAAGAGTTAGAGGGTTTCCAACCATTTTTCTGATTATCCATTGGTTGCCCTACACAAGATTGTGCTGTAGATATTAGATGTATGAGTAAGATTGCCAAGTTTGGAAGTATAATTCTATTATAATAATACATGTTCTTTATGACCAGAATTACTGTAGGTATGCCTTCAGTGCTCTAAACAGTGGGTTCCAAAGGGTAATTCACAGGGATAAAAATTCACCTGGTCAGTTGCTGCAAATTTCTTGTGAAGTTCAGGGCTGATCCTTTTAAGTCTTATTCAGGGATGCTGATCCTATACAACATATATCTCTAAAAGTTTTGCAGATTATCCTTTGTGGGATTTTTTTTTTCTCTTAAAACTAGGGAGCACTTAGCTCTTATTTATCCACAGTCTTTTTACTGTATACCAGCTGACGATTTGGTGAAGTATTCATAATGGGATTGTTTGGTTTCCCTTTGTGTATAAATATTCTCAGGTACTCTAAAGGCAAAGTGCAGTGCTCATATGGGACAGGGGAAGAAGGTACTGATGCCATTTCTTAACAAGCTATGATGTGCACCACCAGAAGAGATTGCGAGGTAGCATGGTAGCATGGTAGAGCCTTGACTGATGAACTGCTTCTTAGGTTAAATAGCTTCTAGATTTCATGATCTGTAGTTATGAAATAGAAGGTAGAGGCAGAGTCAAGGTCAGATTTCAGTACATTCAGAATTTCACACTTGGCTCAGTTTGTATTCATTTCTATTCCTTCACAAATAACTTCTGCGTTTGTCAGCTCTGACTGTGTATAGACCCTTAGAGGGGCAAAAGGTGGGACCCCCTGTCCCTCTTGTATAGGTGTGGTTGGGGTGTTGCCAGACTCCGTTTTTAGTCTGTGCCTCCCTCACCCTTGAGAAAGCAGGACGTGGAGGAGAGAGTAGTGGAGAAGTAAGATCTGCCTTGGGAGGCAGGAGAAATGATGACAGGAGAGTCTCATTTTTGGGTTTGGATCTAGGCCTGACTTAGGAGCATGTGTGATAAGAAATGTTTGGGTCCTTTGCTGGCAGGTGTAGAAAGTGTATTAGCTCATAAAGGTAATGCCAGTCAGGTTGTGGAGTCTTCTTCTCTGGACATATTCAGTGCCCACCTGGACACCTACCTGTGCAACTTGGTGTAGGGAGCCTGCTTTGGCAGTGAGCTTGGACTCGATGATCTCTAGAGGTCCCTTCCAACCCCTATAATTCTGTGATTCTGTGAATAAAAAAGAAAAAATTAGTATATCTCTTAACTAGTGAGGAGAGACCTGTAAAGGGTCTCAGTCGAATGAAATGACAGGACAGGTGTGCCTCTGGCATTAGTCATGACTTTAATACAAGGATTTGCAAAACATTTGGATCTTGGTGGAATTTTTTTGTCCAGTCTTGGAGCAACGTATTCTTTTACCTCTATCTACTCTGTCAAGGACCATTAGTGTATGTAGGCTTAAGAGGAAATACTTTTGTGTTGCACATACATAACCTCTCCTTTTGCTTTAGTGTAGAAGTGGCAAACAGTCACTTTTTACCAGCAATTTTCTCTTTATTTCAAGTTAGCAAGATGGAAGTTATACAAAAAATACCATTATACTTCTCTTGTGACCTCCCTTCCCATACTTTGTGCTCTGGATGCATTCAATGCTTGCCAGGGAAGTAAATCCTCAGCTGCTGTTTCTCAGGTGCACAGATGGAACCAAAAGAAAGATGAAAAGTAAAATGTAAATCCTGCGCTTTGGGATCCTTTTTTTTCTCATTATTTTAAACATTCACACAGGTGACTGCATGTGTTATAACACTAGGTCCCCCAGCTTACGTCATAGACATCTGTGTATTTCAAAGATTTTTACAGGAGAAATAATAATTTTACCTACCATATGTCATTAATGTATATGCTTCTTCCTATTGCTATGTTAGATGCTTGTATTTAAACATGTACTTTCTTCCTCATAACTCATCCAATTCTTCTTTCCTATAGTAACACATAAATGCTCAATGTATGGTGTGAGTCTCTGGTGTCCCGTTGTATTTGATAAATGAAAGGAGATAAGGGTTTATCATATCCTTTCAAGATGTACATGTTTCTGATTTTAAAATAGTTTTTAAGCTGTGTTTGAAATAAATGAGTTCTTCTGGAAAGAATCATCATGGATTACTACTAAATATCAAAATGAAAGCCATCCCATGCAGAGCAGGTTATATTTGGCATGCATCTGCTGGCTAAGTAACATATCCGGTTTGGCTCTTTGGTTTGGAAAGAGGATTAGCCAATATCTGACAGCTATTTTTCTATTTGTGGAATATAAGCTTGTTACGTTTTAAGAGCTCTTTTAGGAAATTGGATTGTACCTATGTAAAAAGGTTCAGAATAACATATCATTAATAAAAGAGAATCTGTACAGAGGAGGTCACTTCCCAAAACATTTGGGGGGACTTTGGAAATTCTAGAGGAGAAATTGAGAAAATAAATCTCTGGTAGGATGTTTATACATAAGTTGGTGCACCCAGAAGGCATGTAATATGTCATGTTGGATTCATGTCTCTTAGAACAGTGAATACATGGGTGTTAGCCTTCTGTAGACCCTATATGAATACAACCATTTACATGATGACTATACAAATCCTTATCTTCTCTCTGAACCTTTTGTCTCTGTGTCTGTGTTTTGCTGCATGGCGAGCACATTCATTTACTGAACTGTGTATAGTAATACCATTTGTATTTAACACTGTCTTTATAACTGTTTGCGCTGCTAGCTGCTACACTGAAGCAACCATGCTGTTCTCAAGGCAGTCAACCCTTGATGATTTAGATGGACCAGACACTGTTCCTAAAACAAGTGAGCGCGCTCGACCTAGGCTTCGTAAAATGCAGAGCATGGATATGTCCTCCTCATCAGCTGACAGTGGCAGTATAGTGTCAAGGTGCTTAATCATGCATGCTTTGTTCACTCCTTTACCCATACCACTATACTTATTGCAGTGTGTATAAATTTGCGTTTGCAGATATGTGGTGTACAGAGTGGTTTGCATGGTTAATGGAAGCTTAACCGCTTTCTGTGCTGTAGTGTTATTTTGAGGTTAAGATTCTGAGTCATAATCTAAGACTCCTTTGTTTTTTTCACATTTTTTCTTATTCTGTGTTTCTCATTTTATTTCTTTATTCACGTATTTTTTAAAAGCCATTCCGTTACATTAAAATGGCTTTCCAAAAACAGGCCTCTAAGTCTCTATTTATTCAGTTAAAAAAGAGTCTGATTTTCAGAGGTACTGAGTTGATGGCTGTTCTTACTGAAACTGGAAACTGGAGGTGAAGTTTCTCAGCTAATCGGTTATCCTAAATATGGGCTTGGGTGGCTAATTTTAGAAAATAAGATAGGCAAGTGCTGGCACTGTTCTTTCAGTTCCTACTTTTCTCCCACATAGGAAATATTTTTAAATGTTTTTATTTCTTTACCATTGATTTACAGCCTGTGAGGTGTTGGAATTAATAAAAGGAAAATTGCAATGAAAAGATAGTGAATATTATTAATATCCAGTGGAAGAGAACAGTTCAGAGCCACTCATTCACTTCTTAGCAGTTCAAACTCAGGGATTTATATGACATTGTGAAATAAAAACAGTGTTTGAACCAGTACTATAAATACGAAATTTGAAGCTTATTAGATCATTCTTTTTCAGAATTGTGTTTATAAATTTTCGGTGCTGATCAGTTTTGAAGTGATGGGTTTTTTTGTTTTTGTGCATTTTTAACCAGATTGAGTGCTAACAGGAACATCAAAACATACATCCCAATAATAGCGTTAGAAATTATTTGTCTCACATGTTTACAGTAAGTTTGGAAAAAGTCTGAAAGGAAAGAGATGGAACTTTATTTGGGATTTTGGCAGGAGATGGTAGTGCCAACTGGCTTAGCCAGTGCAAGTTTTTTTTTGTTTTTTTTTTTTTTTTTAAGATGTTAATTTATGTGAAATCATGGCCTCATTCATTTCCTCAGAGCTATGTAAAATTTGGATTTGCTTCTGTTGAGATATAAGAACATCCTGCTAACAAAAGACACTACATTGATGCCTCTTGTCTAACCTTTGGAGACAAACTGGAAAAAAGATGGGAAAAAAAGAGAAAGAGTCACGTTCTAGGGGAGAGATGACAAAATACTTGTGAGGAAAGAAATGAGTAAAAGCAAGGCCAAAAAAATATGTAAAAACTCATGGTGTCCAGATTCTCATCTGGAGTCATCAGGCTGCTTGAATTTACATCAGCTGTGTTGCAGAGCAGAGAGCGTTAGGAGAGAAAGTGATTATGGACTTGAAAAGATGAAAAAGAAAATAGCTCCATATGGAAGAAAAGCAGGCAGATAAGGTAAAAAAATGAAGACTGTAATGAAGAACATAGGGCAATCTGAAGGTAAGCAAAATAACCTTTTATTGGAACAGCTTTGTACTCTAGTTTGTATTTCTCCATGTTTGCAATTTATTTGTTCTTAGGATCAGACATGGTTTGAGTTTTCAATTGGTTTTCCAGGTGTATACAGTGACCATAGGCTTGTTAAAAGCACCATGTTTAGAAGGAAAACAACAGCTCTCTGTCGTTCACCACAGAGCTTACTTAAATAAATATAATAGTAAGTTCTGATTCTGATCAGAAAGTGTTCGAACTGCTTTCAGAAAGCTGGGGTAGTTTCTTGTAATGGTGACAATTAATTTCTGCTTTGTGTGGAAAGAGAGGGAAGCACAGTGGGTTCATAGGTGTGCTATTCAGAGGCAAATGGACCCAGAGGGTCCATTTAAGTAAGAAGAGATCATATTGTTTTCTGTTGAATTATGTGTACTTTGAGGGCCTGGGAGTGCAGTGGCATTGCTTAGCTGCCTACATAAAGGTACAGTTAACAAACAGTGTTTGGTGAAGAGCCTCAACTCTCTTTCTTCATCCTGCCCCTGACAGCGAGCCTACACAGGTCACCATGCTCTATTCTCGTCAGGGGACAACAGAAACCATTGAGGAGGTAGAAGGAGAGCATGAAGAGGAAGGAGCTCATTCTGCTTCGAGGCAGGATGAAGAAGAGGTGGAAGATTATAGCCTGGGTTCAGAAGGAGCTGCATATACTCCTGATACCGACGTGCCATTGTACTCCACTGTGGACAGCAACGCAGAAGCACCACCTTCCTATAGCAAAGCCGTCAGCTTTGAGCACCTTCCTTTTGGCTCCCCAGATGACTCAGCTGGAAAGAGTCTCATGATGTTGAGCCCAGATGACAGTCGGACGGACAGACTTAATGATACAATTCTTCCTCCATTGACGCACGAACTAACAGCTAGTGAACTACTTCTGAACAAGTAAGGACCTTGGAGTGGGTGAAATTTTTGGTCCCAGTCTGGGAAGTTTTGACTTTTTTTTTTTTTCTTGACACAAGCCAATATTTTTGATACAGACTTTGTACTAAGTTTGATTCAAAGGAAGAAGCTCATTTCCTGTGCAGTTGTTCTAATTACAGATTTCTAAAATGATTCAAATCCATGTTGCAAAAATTCTGTGATTTCTCCCCAGATACCATAGCTAATTGTTCCAATTAGCATCAAATTTCTGTACCCTTAACAGTCATGGGGTCAAGAGCTTTTCTAAACATTCCTTGTGAACAGAACAGGGCTTCTCTTCTACAGGCAACTGTGATTTCAAATAAGCTTCTTCCAGGGCTATCTGGGAAAATGTTTCTCTTTTAATTATTTTGGATCACTATTAAGGAAACTCTGACCTTTGACAGAGTATATGTTCAAGTCAGCAGGATCTGAGGGCTATGGAGAGAGACCACTTTACTGAGCACTTTCCTAGGGGATAAGTATGTTCCCTCATTGCCCCTCAGGCAACTTACTGAAGAGTGCCAGTGGTCTCAGGTGGTGCCACTGCTCTTCCTCTGCTTTCTGGCCTGACTCAACTGAGGAACAGCTTCCATGAAGTTGGAGTTGGACAAGATGACCTGTAAAGGTCCCATCTAACATAAATAATTCCCTGATTCTGTGAAGTCAAGGACAAATCTTAAATCACTTTTCAACCTGACAGCATGAGTAAGAGAAGCATAGATCTGATTTTGTAAATGTAGAATCCATTCTTCTGACTGTCCATGGATCTTATGACTTCCCAGCTAAATCTTCTCTTAGACCAGGGCGCTCTTTAAGAAAAGAGAACTGATTATGTGAAATTTATATAATAGTTTCCTTATATCTTTTATGTTTATTCGAGCAGATTAATTAAAAAGCAACAGAACAGCACTTCCAATTATTCTGGTTGAAGTTCTGTGAGCTTAGATTGTGAGCAGTTCAATTATAACAGTAAATCCCATCTTTTTTTTTATTTTTTCATTTCATCCATTATTCCATTATTGTCACCAGCAGAATGTTATAACTTTTGAAAAGGGAAAACAGTGTCAATTTAAAAGTAACTGTTGTGAATTTCATTTGCACTTCTTTGCTTCTCACAGGATGTTTCATGATGATGAGCTAGAAGAATCAGAGAAATTCTATGTTGGTCAGCCTCGAGTCTTGCTTCTTATTTATGCCCTGTACAATACTCTGGTGGCCCGGTCAGAAATGGTTTGCTATTTTGTGATCATCCTTAACCACATGATCTCTGCCTCCATGATAACGCTGGTGCTGCCCATTCTTATCTTCCTTTGGGCCATGCTGTCTGTCCCTCGGCCAAGCAAACGTTTCTGGATGACTGCCATTGTCTACACAGAGGTAGGCTGTTGGTTTTGCAACCCTGAATGCCAAACAGAGAAAAGTTAAGCTGTAAGCTTTGTTTGGTCTCTTTCCTGTTTCTAATCTCTACGGTCCAGTGGCCTTTGGCCTTTCATATTAATTTAAATGTTTGCTAAATCTTCAGCAATACCTATGGCATGAGAAAGTCTTGTTTGTGTTTTTCTTCACTGCTGTGGTCAACATCCTTTCTGGCATGCAAAGCAGTTACCACAAAACCAGCTCATTTATGAATAGGTACTGCATAGCTGGTGATCAAGTGACAGTATGCACTGCCTGTGGCATCTCAAGTACCACTGAGCACCACCTGTTGTTAAATGCTGAATTTAGTCATTGATGACCTTAAGATTTAAGAAACATAAACTGTTGTTCCTTTGTATTAATGAATGTTTGGTAATCATCTCACAAAGCTGAAATAGTAGTTGTATTTTTCTCTTAATATTATGAGGCTGCCATGCTTAGAAAACACCCAAAGTGTGTTGTGTTTCTGAACAGGTAGCCATTGTCATCAAGTACTTCTTCCAGTTTGGCTTCTTTCCTTGGAATAAATATGTGGATTACACAAAAGATAAACCTTATCACCCACCTAATATCATTGGCATAGAGAAGAAAGAGGGCTACGTGCACTATGATCTTGTTCAGCTCCTTGCTTTATTTTTCCACAGATCCATTTTAAAGGTGAGCTGAGATTATGTGTGTTTTTTTTATTTTGTATTTAATATTCTAGACATTCAAGTTATATTTCAACACTATGAATTTGTCATCTTCCTAGTGAACACTTTGATAAATGACTTCAATAAAAACTGTGACATAAGTACAAATAAATACAGTAAGTACAAATCTGAAATGCTCTCCTTTTCTTTTTCCACTAGTGTCATGGACTGTGGGATGAAGATGAGAAAGGAGACAACTCCAGTAATAAAGGAGACACTGATGATGAGCTTTCTCTGCCAGGAGGGAGGAGAGACTCTTCTGGGTCTCTGAAGTCTGTCAATCTTGCAGCATCTGTGGAGTCCATCCACGTCCACTTCCCTGAGCAGCAGACAGCAATCAGGAGGAAGAGCTCCAGCAGTGCATCACAGCTTTCTCACAGATCCAGCTTCTCCTCACACAGATCTAAGAGAGGTAAATGCTGTAGCGTTTCAGGGACTTAAAGACCAAATATTTGTTTCCCATAAAATCATACTGCTGAAACCTGGTGCCTTTTGGGGTGGAGAACCCAGAAACTCTGAATGCTGTTGCTCCTCAGTGAGGAAATAGGATATGAAGCAAAATATCTTTGTGTTTGAACATACTCCAAACCCTAAAGTTCAAATGAAGAGATGTACTTTGTGATTCACTATGTTTTTAAAATGACATTATCCAAAAGCTGGGAAAGGAATGTCCAGTGTGGCCCAGATCCAGAATTTCTGGTTTAGCATAATCCCCAGCTAGAGGGAATTCAAAGCACATGTATTTTTCATATTTACATTAAATGGAACTTGAAGTGAAAAAAAAAAAAATTGGTCAAGGATGTTGAAGTGGATTGCCTTTCACATCTTGTGAAAAAAGAAGGACTTGCAGTAGCTTGAATGCATAGTTCCAATTGTGTTGATCAAATCAAACCAATCAAGTTTTTGCCTTTATCACTCTTCTACTAGAACCTGTAACTGAATGTTTTCAAGGTTTTAAAATATCAGAGATAAATTACCATAAGAATTTGTTTCAAGGCGTCTTTCATATGAGAAACTTAGATATGGGGTAGAATTCTCCATATCTATTAATTTCTAATTTTTGCATATAAACTGATTTTGAATTAGCTTCTTTCACTTCTCTTTCCCTTCCCCTTTTTCTCAGGAAGTACCAGTACAAGAAACAGCAGTCAGAAAGGAAGCAGTGTGCTGAGCATCAAGCAAAAATCTAGGAAAGAACTTCTTATGGAGAAGTTTCGAGAACAAATGATCAAAGCCAAGGCCTTTACAATTAAAAAGTGAGCAATGTGAGGAGTTGGGTGGGCTTCAGGGGAGGTTCCAAACAGCTGATTAATGGAGTAAAATGTTTTAAAGAATGTAGGTTACTACTTCTGCTATTTCAAATGGATGAATGGGTATATATACTATTCACTATATTGGGACACTTTCACTCTCAAGTCACACCAACTGAATTTCAGACAAATAAGCAGAGGTTCAAACAGCACTTCAAGGGTTCATCTATCTGATGAAAGGTTAAATATCCTACATGAACTGACTTGAGTGACTATGCATATTTCTACAGAACAAATGCTATTACAATGCTTTAGCAGCAAGGGACTGGTGTCTATGAAGATTTGTGAAGGCTGTCAGAGAAGTGTATTTTTATGAGCATTACTCAAATCACCTCCAACTGCTCTTTTATTCAGTGTAAGCAGCAGTGTTGTTAAATCACATTGTGGTCATTGTTGTTTTAGGACTCTCCAGGTGTATGTGCCCATCAGACAATTTTTCTACAATCTTATTCATCCAGACTACAGTGCAGTGACTGATGTGTATGTACTGATGTTCCTCGCAGATACAGTGGACTTCATCATCATTGTCTTTGGATTTTGGGCTTTTGGGGTATGTCACAGAGGGCACCTATGTAAATCCTTGGTTGAGAGCCTTGCCATAATGGTCAGTACCATATAATTGTTCTTCCTCAACCGCTCTGTTACATTCTTCTTTTCAGAAACACTCTGCAGCAGCAGATATTACTTCTTCCTTGTCAGAGGACCAGGTTCCAGAGGCATTTTTGGTGATGGTGCTCATTCAGTTTGGTACCATGGTGGTAGACAGAGCGCTCTACCTCAAAAAAACTGTCATGGGAAAGGTCATCTTCCAGGTCATCCTTGTTTTTGGGATTCATTTCTGGATGTTCTTTATCTTGCCTGGAGTGACAGAAAGGTATAAACCTTTGTAATCATACAATATTCATCGAAAACCAATGCTTTATCAAGTTATTTGAATATGAATTTGAGATAGTTATAGCTAAGCTTTAGAATCACAAATGAATTTCATCTTGGTCTCATTCCTAAACAGAATGTTAAAGTGCCTTTCCACAGCAAAAGCTGTGGCCAATGTAAATTTGAGGAGGAAGGGACTGGATTGTTCAAGTATGTAACAAAATATTCTCAGCTTAGTTCAAAAACAAAGTAGGTGAGAGAAAACCAGCCTGTAACTGAGTACTCAACTGTGAACATGTTGGCCTCTAGTTCAGTTCCCTACTCCCTAGACTGTTTTACAACCTTTATGAGATAGCATCTGAATTCAAACTGAAGTATTTCTAGGAGCAGTGATCAGAATTTTATTCCTTTCCCCTTCTATGTGTGCCATGCCTTCCTACCTTTATGCCCTGTTTTTTCAACAGAAACCTTGCTTTTACAGCTGCACAGTGATTTAGACAACTTAGTGGAAATGTCTCTCCCTGAGTAACCTATATCTTGGTGCTCTTTTGGAATATGTGCATTTAAATCTCCTTAGACTGATAAAGGTCTAAATGCCATGTCTCTTCTGAAGAGCAGAAGTTCACCTCTGGCTCTGCCACATGGCTCTAGAGGTGATGTGGATGTTGTCACCTGCTGCTTGAAATCTCTGATCAGATTGACCTGAAAATCTAACATTTCTCATTGCATAACTCAGAGCAGTGTGCACTGAAGAGATATTACTGTTCCTTCTTTAACTCATGGCTAACTCCACTCTAAATTAAAGACTTTTAATTGCCTTACTCCGTTAACAATGTAGGCTGAACAGAATTCATTTTGTAAACAGTTATTTCACAGGAGAAAAAGAAAATACGAGCATAATGTAAACTAAAATAATAAAAAAAAATTAAAAAAAAGAGAAAGGAAGAGGGAGAAAGAATAAGTCTATTTTCCTCTTAAAAATGGATTCCTTTCTTTTTCCTCAGTACAGTAATAACCGCACCCCTGTTTTTAAGAGTTTATTTTTCGAGTGGATCTCTTATCTACTGAGCAATGAAAACTAAGATGAAACTTTTGACTTTACTTGGACATTTTAAAGACAAAGTGATAAAATGATTTTGATATTTTCTGTGAACTCATGAAATATTTATCTTGCTGTATATCTCAAATCTGCATCTGAACCTTTTGTGTTCTTTATAAGTCATGCTGATTCTTAGAAGTCCATGCCAATTTCTTGATCACAATAATTCTGTGGGATGTGATTGAGAACAGTGGGTCATGTCTGATTTACCAAGCCTGTCAGTCGTGCAGTTGTAATATGTTATTTGGCTGCAAACAGAAACTGAGCTGCATCAAATGTTCACTAAGATGTTGAGGGGGGTGAAGCATATGGTGCGTGAGGAAAGGTTAAGGGAATAAGTGCGGCCTGGAGAAGATGATGACTGCTCTTCACCTAACTATTAGGAGAGCATTAAGATGAAGCTAAGCTGTTTTCAGAGGTGCACCTTGATAAAGTAAGAGGCCACAAGTTGGAGAAAGGGAAATTCCAGCTAGATGTGATAACAAATCTTTTCACTGGGATTATAGTCAAACCCTGGAGCAAATTGCAGAGACAGACTTTGGGGTCTACATCTTCATAGATACTTCAAACTGTAGAGTTTCCTGAATGATTAGGTGTAATTAGACATGGCAAAGGTTGATGGAAAACATCATCTTCAGAGACCAACCTAAATTCTTGTATTAGTCTATGGCATTGGAGGTACAAGCAGGAATGCAAATAACAGTTAATTCTATGTAGTCAGTTGCCAATGTCAGCCCTTTGAAAAATGAAGAAAAGCAGTGTCAACCCATGACACACAGATTTCCCACTGTTGAGACTCATGTGGTGTAGCCAGGCACCTCTAGAGCCCTCACTCTTCTGAGATGCTGTTCCCATTCTCTTCCCTGTGACCCATAGGTGACTACAGATGCTGTTTATAGAATTTTTCATCCCAGTTCTTTCAAATACTGTGTCACCAGTGCATTGAGGTCAGAGGCCAAACGCTTTTCACATATTCTCAGAAAAGGGAAGCTGCCAGGAGCACAAAACATTTCAAACTAATTTGGTCTTACGCAGATACGATGTTCATCATTTTCCTTTATTTGTCTTTTCCATTACAGGAAATTCAGCCAAAACACTGTTGCCCAGCTCTGGTATTTTGTGAAATGTGTTTATTTTGGCTTATCAGCGTATCAGATACGCTGCGGATATCCAACTCGTGTTCTTGGCAACTTCCTCACAAAAAGTTATAACTATGTGAACCTGTTCTTATTTCAAGGGTAAGTCTAGACATAGTCCCCTCCTCCTCTTCCTTAAGATGAGGACCGTTTTTCAGATGCTGTGATTATTCATGACTTTTCTTCAGAAGTTGTTGGAAATGAGACAGTAAGTCTCACACAGAATATTCCTCTGTATGTGCCACATGTCCTCTGTAGTACAGAAAAAAACAATTTCAGGAATGCAAATCTCAGGAATATCAGTCTCCTACCCTGAATATACAAGTCTGAGTTATCAGTTTGACATTCAGATGATTGGATAGGGGCTGCATGCCCTAGTAGCCAACAGGTAATGCTATTCGTTCTGCAGTGCTAAGAAGTAGTAAGACATCAAATCCCAAAAGAGATCATTGGAGCTGGCCTACAGGCTCTACCTCTGCAGGTGGGAATAAAGAGATAGACAGGGGAAGTCAAGTCTGCACTTTGAAAATAAAGTTTCTTTTGTGTACCTTTTGTAAAGTGCTGCACATCTGAAGCTTTTTGGGAGTTAAAAGTGTTGGTGCGAATAACAGACACAGCCTCAGAGTGTGAATGATGTTGCGATTAAGCTAGTTCAAAGTATATATGTATTTCACAGAAAAGCTGGAATAATCTCAGCTTTTTCCAAATATTTTCGGTATGGGCTTGTATCACTCCAATAGGAAAAGTTGTAGAAGAAAGCTTTCTTCACATGAAACAGTCTTTATGACCTGGCCAAGCAGAAAAATGTGGAAGCACTAAAGGATACATATTGAAAAACTGCTATGTGCATGTTGCTTTCCTGTTAGCCCACCTTCTCCTGCTCCTTAATTCTCAGTCATAAAACCCAATCCACGTACACAGTTGAGGAGTGCCTATCTACTATAAGAAGGCAATGCATCACTTGGTGTAAAGAGGTATAAAATGAAGTCCCGCCATCCTGCAGAAAGGCTGTGTTCCTCTGTGCTCCCAGAGTAGAGGAATTCATTTACACAGGAAGTCCGTTTTGTACCGTTGCGTCAGTATCTCATTCACAGCTACTGGGCATAAATAATGGTGCCAGTACTGCCTTTTAGTACTCATTTTGTTCTCCTTTTTCTGACATATACGCTTACCGTGCTTCTTTAATGTAGTTCCTCTGTTTTTTACTATCTGCTGTGGTCTCCCTTCAGATTCCGCCTGGTTCCATTTTTGACTGAGCTGAGAGCAGTAATGGACTGGGTTTGGACAGATACCACTCTCAGTCTTTCCAGCTGGATCTGTGTTGAAGATATCTATGCTCATATTTTCATCCTGAAGTGCTGGCGAGAGTCAGAAAAGGTGAGGAAGCTTTATATGAATGATCCAGGCCTCTTCGCCCCTGTGCAGAAATGAAGAAAAGTAATCACGAGTCCCTAAATAAATTGGAAATCCACCATAAATGCAGATTGTTAGCAGATACACCTGGTGCTCATGTTCAGAAATATTCAGACTATTGGGTTCTTTATCTTAGTTGACAGTCAGTGCAAGTGAGATTTCAAATGGCTTCTCCTTTGTGCCTGATTTCTCCACCATCGAGATGAATTGCACAAACTTGTGGCTGCTAGTTTAATTGCATGCTTGAATTTCAAGGCCAGGAGAGAAAGACACAGTATTCATACACTCTCATTATCCGCAACTACTTAAGCAAGTAGCCCATAGTAGCAGGGAAACTGTATCTCCAAAGAAAGGTCATGTCAAGGAAGAGTTCATGCCTCCATGGTATAGATCTCAGGAATGTCTGTTTCAGGTTAGTATGGAAGGGACTTAGCTGGTTCCTTTATTCTGGGAGAGTCCCTGCACGTTCAGAAAGAATGCAAAAACAAAACAACAACAAAAAAAAGCAGATAAACCCACCATTTGTTTGACTAAAATTTCAGTCTCTTAAATTCATTTAAGCTTCAGCTCAAATTAAACTTGCAAATTGTGGATTCCTTATAACCACTATAAAGATTGCAACCATATGCTTGCTTATTTTGCCAATTTGAAAAAGAAATTAAGCATTCTTTTAAGAGTGACCCAAGCAGTCAGAAATTGTCCATCTGCAATGAAACGGCTGTATTTTTAAGTGTTACTGACGTATTGCTACTTTTATTATAATCCTCTCTCTTAATTGCACTTATTTTCCAAGTATGCAAGTTAGATTAGCTCAGAATTGAAGTGGACACGAATCTCATAGGTAGGCTTTCTCAGTATGGCTTACCTTTCTGCCCTGGATGGATCATCACCAGAGGCTTCAGGAGGCTGGAAATAATATTCCTGTTCTACACTGACGATCCATCGTACTGCATTTTTTCACTCTGCAACAGGATTGCTCTGCATTATATGTAGCATAGAACCTCTAAGCTTGCATGTGTGTGCTAGTGCCATGTAGCAAAATAACTACCAACAACTTTATGAGTGCTGTTCTTTTGTTTAATTCTCTCTGTCTCATCACACTGAATGGTATGCTGAAGTTCTTTGGCTCTCAGAGTCTCTGAGCTGTTCTGTAACAGCATTAAAGGTGCCTGAACTAATCTGATACAGACAAATAATACACCCCTGGGCGATCTTGATACGATATTTTAATGAAAACAGTATTTTGCAATGCAAGACAAATGCTTTGATACAATGCTTTTGAAAAGTAGCTAATTTGTTTTAAATATAGCATTGTATTACAAATTTAATACTCCCTGTGGGCTTTATGGATTCATGTTGGAAAGCAGGAACAATTTCCTGAAGCCAAATTCCTGGCATGTGTATGAGGTGCAGTACAATTCACTGAATATTTATTTTGCACGTGTAGTACACAGTGTGTGAAAGGCAGGATCCTAAAGCACTGTGCAGTGTTCAATCCTGCAAGAGAACATACCACAGTAAATTAGAGTTGCGATAAGGCATTTTACGGGATTGTAATGCTATGGAAACATTCAATCACGAGGCCAATAACAGGGGGGTGGAATTATGGGCAAGGGGGAACAGTATTGCTGTATGATCTGCTTTTTAGAGAGAAGAATAAAAGCAAAGTCATTTTTGGTTTCAGAATCTAAGAAAGGGAAGGTCCCCACACAAACATTGTCAAGATTTTAGAAACAGCAACAAAGACTGAGGCATTATTCAAATACAGTTGGTGCAGCATTCACTATGGACAGATTGGATCAAACCTGTGAACATGTCTTAGCAACACTGTTATGTGAGGTGCAAAATGACTGTAGAGTACTGCAATAAAAGTCTTACCGATTGTATGTGTCAGCTGCTGGGAAAGGAATTTTTTTTCTCCAAAAATAGTTTGCAGCATCTCAAGCTCTAGGATGGAAATTCTGCCTTAATGAAGTTTGTGATAAAATGTTTTGGGATGAAAAATGGAAGAAGACTGGTCCTTCCCAATATCACGGAGTTTGGGGTTGGGTTTTTGTTTTTGTTTGTCTGTTTGATTGGCAGGGGGTCATATTCTTGTTGCTGTTCTGAGGAAATACTGTTGCTGCTATTGTTTTACATTTCTTTCCTGAAATTTCATGCTTATGCTGTTTGAGATGAAACATTCAAATTACCCAATTTTTCTGTTCTTTATGATTGTGAAGAATCAAAACAAGAGAGGTTTATGATATTTTTCACACCAGATACATACTTGACCTGGGTTCATTTGGCACTTTTCTCTCTAGTTGCCAAAATTCAGAGCCTGTACAGGTTTGGCAAAAAAATCTCAAAATAATTGGCCTAATGATGGGCAACAAATGACAGCAGGAGTCTGGAGTCCTTGAGATTCGTTCACCCATCAAATCATACCGAGTGTTTCACTGATGGAAAAGACATTACCATCTTGCTGTTTGCTTTTGCAGAGATATCCCCAACCAAGAGGCCAGAAGAAAAAGAAAGTTGTGAAGTATGGAATGGGTGGCATGATTATCGTCTTGCTGATTTGTATTGTCTGGTTCCCACTGCTCTTCATGTCTTTAATCAAATCTGTTGCAGGCATCACCAACAAGCCTCTAGATGTATCAATCACTATAACTCTAGGAGGTTATCAGGTAAAAAAGAAGGCAAACCAAAAGAAATCTGTTTTTGCACTGTATTTCCTTGTACAGTTCTATATTTCTTGCATTGAAATTTCCAACTGAAACTCTCCTGACTTATGCAAGAGATCAAACAAACTCCCACAAGTGATCCCTTTTGGGTATAAATATGTCAGTTCATCACTGATGTAAAATATTATCTTCACTTGCCAGTTAAAAGCAGAACCTACTGGCAGTTTAATTTGAATAAATTATCTCGCATCAGGGAGACTCAGGTAACTGCCTACAGATCCCCATGGTGAATGTGAGATAATTAAGTGGAGGAAGCTTCTTCTTAGCAGAATAAATTTGTAGCCTTCTGTTGGATTGATGGACTGTGATGCACAGGATGCTGTACTGTCTATGTAGCAACTGATGTGAAGTAAATGTGACAAGTGTGTGTTCTTTTGTTTCCCAGCCTATTTTTACAATGAGTGCTCAACAAAGTCAGCTCAAGGATTTGAATCAGACTGGTTTCAATGCATTTCTGGGAAGCTATAGGGGTAACACTGTAAGTGAAATGTAGACTACTTCACTGTTTTAAAATGTATGCATGTTTCTACGGAGGCTTTTTGTGTGGTTTATTATGTAGTCTAGTGGTCAGCAACACTGCCGTCATTTGCGAAGGGACATTAGTAAATGTTTGTCAAGATGGGGTTGCGTTATAAAGTGACAGATCACCAATCAAACTATCTTTGCCCAAAACCGTGGAAGATAGAAGTCCTAGTTTTCCTGTCACCTGAATAAAAACCTTCCTTCTAAAGGACACAAATATGTTGTGGAGACACAATACTGTTGGCATTCTTAAGCCCCATACTTCTTCCTACAGTGCACGTGGCTTTCTCCTTCCACTGGGGGGATGTGATGCTGTCAAAGAAAGTGTGTATGGCCTGGAAAAGTTTTGACATTAGAATATCTTAGTTTAAACATGGTCTCCCTATTTTGTGGTGCACTGTGCCTGAAGTTATCTCAACTTTCTGTTGCAAAAAAGACTGTTATTTTGCAGAAACTATTGTGTTACTAAAGTGAATGTATTGTGATCGAATACCACTTTAAGAGAAGTGTTTCATTCTAGCCCATTCAAGAATAATCATTTTTTAATACTAGATAATACCAAATAGCTCAGGAGTTATAACAGTAACACTCTATTTGTGATCTACTTTGAAAGGCAGCAGTTTATCCATTATATTTATCCATTGCAGACATATTTCCATGCTGAAAGATGCTTAATGAGAGACAGAGTACAACTTCAGTAAAAATATAATAACTGCTGGGTGTCTTGTGCCTCCTGATTATGTCTGCCAATCCACAGCAGCAAGAGTTGGCATGATGTTTACACAGTTGCTTTCATTTTGTGCTGATCACTATTGGAGTGCTGATACTATTTAGAGTTTCAGTGAAGCTGCATGAAGTATAGGAGGAACACCTCAGACTAGTGTGGACTGAAAGCAGTATAGCCTACTGGATCCAGACATATAAAGGGGGATATTAGAAATGAAAGGATTCAAGATAAAATGCACTCTACAGGGTATTCCTGATGAATATTCAAACTCATTTTGACCAACTTGACCATCATATTTATTCTTTGAACTGCAGGGCCATTTTTGTATTGTCTTCCTGACTTGGCTATGCTTTGCCTGTTCCCCTCCTCATCTAAGGCCCCAGCAGGTACCTGACAGAGCAATCCGTGTTAATGAATGCACTTCTGATTAATCAAGTGTTTATAATTCTGTCTGATCAGGAAATATGGTTTTATGCCTTGTGAACGTCACAGCACTGAAAGTTTATTTTCCTTTTTTGTAACTACAGGCTGCTTTGCAGTTTCTAGAGGGCTATGGAAAAGAAGATATAACCCTTGCAGATCTAGAAGGGAATTCAAACTCCTTGTGGACCATCAGCCCTCCCAGTAGAGAGAAAATGATACAGGGACTGCTGGATTTTTCAGCTGAGTTCACTGTAGTTCTTTCGTGGACCATTCAAAGGTAATCGATATGACTGCTGTAAGTCTGATAGATCATTTGCAAAGCTTTCCACACTGCATGTTTTTGTTTAGTTTTTCAGCAGATTCTACTGTATTGCAAATAAAACTTAAAAAAGTAAGGGAGAGAGGCAGAGAGTGGTGACCTTTGTTACATAGGAATTCTCAAGAAATAAACAGAGAAATGTAGCCACTTCCAAGTAGATGATTTAAAGAAGCAGGGAACGGTTTTCAATGGGACTTGAGGGGGAGGAGGGAAAAGTAAAAACACTTCAGTTTGTTTTACATGGAGATGTTCAAATAAACTTTGCCTCAAACAACAACCTTGTAATCATTTATGGGAACTGAATACTTAGACATAGTTAAGGCAGAAAACCAAAGAGGAAATACAAACACCCACTTTTTAAAGGAATCTCAAACTGATAGAAAGCTACTTTTTAAATACACGTGTACTTGGAGCCATTGTTCTGGTACTTGGCACAGAGCCACTTGGTTGAGACTTTTACCTATTTACTTGTGGTTATTTGGCCTTAGTGAAATACTGCTTTACAATAAGATTTTTGCAAGAGCTGACCTAAAATATGCAGTAGTTGGATGCAGGCTGAAGCACACCAAGTCACCAGGATGGCTTCTTGGCTACTGACTGCCACCTTGGACTGCTGGGCTAAATTGGAAATGAACTGCCATTGAAGCCCTGGTATCTACATGGGGCTTTTTTGGAAGCAGACATTTGGTTGTTACTGCAGTCCGCAGCAAAAGACTGCTCAAGAACAGGTCAGCTGAATCACATTGGGAGCTCTGAATATACTGGGTCAGTCCTTTCACAGTCAAAACTAGGTTTGTAACAAGTCTGCATTCTTAATTCAACTTTATTTGATCCCCCTTATTTTCCTGGAAGCATGCTGTATTAAGCCAGTGAATTACATCCCTCATCCCTTTCTGAATCTTATATTAATTTAAAATGTTTCCATATACTTGCATAACTACAAACATTCAACCACTGGATTTGAAAGAGACCTTTTTCACCCTCAAATTATATCCTGTGGATTTTACTGCAGCCATAAATGACTGAAAGTGGTAAAGGCTTACCACGGTGACCTCCCACTTTTTCTCTGTAAAGGGAAACTGCTGTCTTTCACCTAGGCCAGGGGACCACAACCAGCTGTAAGATGATCTCTTGTATCACTCAAGCAGTATACCTGTTTTCTGCACTTGCCCACCATCTGCTGGGGGAACTTCTCTGCAGTCCCCAGCAGCCCAGGGCTTGTCCTGTCTTCCTGCTGTTTCTCAACCACAGGGCACAACACAAGGCAGTGTGCAGAAGCTGATCCTGGTTCAGCTATGTTCCCATCTCAGGTAGAGGGTGCATGATGCTTGCTACTTAGCAAAAGTTGGAATGGACAGGATCATTGTGGTCAAACTAGTTAGATAGCCAGCCCTAATATTCAGTTAACAAGTATTCAGGTTCTGCTCAGTGTCGGCTGACTGTGTGCCTTCCTTTTTACTTAAAACAGAAATCTCACTCTTGGTGCCAAAGCAGAAATAGCATCGGATAAACTTACCTTTGGCCTACCAGAGAATACCAGAAAAGATATTGCTAACATGATGTCTGGAAAGAAACTGGAAAAGGTGTAAGTTATCTTCTTTGCCTATTTATATGCAAACCTACTCCTTTTAATCCTAATTTCTTGAGGAAGCAAGGCTTGTGCAGATGTATTATTTATCTACCCATACATCCATACAGAATCACAGAACTGCAGGTGTTGGAAGGGAGCTCAAGAGATCATTAAGTCCAACCTCCTGCTAAAGCAGGTTCCATATAGTAGGTTGCACAGGTAGGCATCCAGATGGGTCTTGCAAATCTCCATAGAAGGAGACTCCACAACCTCTCTGGACAGCCTGGTCAGTGCTCCGTCACCCTTACCATATAGTTCTTCCACATGTTTGTATGGAACTTCCTATGTTCAAGTTTTAGGCCATTACTCCTTCCTCACTGCTTGCAGAATTCCAAGAGTTGTTGCATTTTTTCCTAGTCTTTCAGCTTTGAGGACCCTTCTGCAACCACAACTCTAAGCTTAGACATACTGTAAAGTATCAGGGAGTTCTCCAAGATCAACCACCTCTAAAAAGCGTTGGAGTCTTATTCCCAGAGGCCAAAAGCATTGAAGTCACAGAATAATAACATTGCCTTAGAGGTCAAAGCTTATTTATTTGTCGTAAAAGTAGGCCAAGAAGACTGTGAATACTGGAACTCTACCAAAAAACGTGGTGAAGCTATTAGGGTTTTTTTTCTTTGCTTTATTGGATAAGAAGTTCATTACAGTATATTCACAGTTAAAATCTCCTCTGAGTTCAGCTTGATTTGAGGAAGTCATATTGATGAATGTTTTGTTCTAAATAACCATCCAAACTGCATTCCTCATTGTTATTCTTGAATGGCACTAGATTGGAAAGGAAGTGTTAAATCACTGCGATCAAAGGGTAACATCTGCAGTCACTTTTTACATCGGATCTTTTCCTGTAATGGAAATTTAAAAGGCATAAGAACATTCTCTTCATCAGAATATCAAACATTATTGTATGGCTGTACCCTTATTACATTAATAGTAGTGATGCCTCTCAAGTTTGAACACAGTCTGGCTCTTCCCCTACTGCCTGTTTACTGGGATTTACATTGCAACAGCTGTGTCTAAATACCACTGGGCCAATGCATTATCCTTAAGGCTGCCTGATCTGATTTGTGGCCACAGGAATTGTAAAGTTAAAGCTGAGGCCCAATGGCAAGTGAAAACTCTGATTGGTTCACCTCTCTTAGAAGGTAGAAGTGAGATGCACAGCAGCTTTTCTGCACCCACACACAGTTGTGCACCCAAAGAGACTGAAGAGACTGCTGCTGCACATCTGATCATTGCATTTAAAATAGATTTTTGATTTTTTTTTAGCCCTGTGAGGATACAGAAATATTTCATAGGGCAATGTAGTGCCAAAGAGGGTAGGTTTTCCTCCTTTGTGGGAAGATGTAATTCATCTATAATCCTTTCTTTCCAGAAGACAAGCAGTGGCATAGAAGAGCTGCATTCACCTGTGTTGCAAAAGTATTGTTGATTTGGGCATTTTTAACTTTGTCACCAAAAAATAAAAATAAAAAAAGTGGAAGCTGACAACCATGTGACAAGTTCTGCAGGGATTTTTCTTCCACAACTCTGCTGAGCTCCTACCTTCCCTCAGCCTGATCACAAAGGTCTTAAACTGGCCTCCTCCACTCTTCTGTAGCTTCATGTATGCGATGAAGCAGTGTCAGAGGACTTACTTAGGAAAGAGCTCCTCTTTCCTATGATTTTTCACTCATTTGAGCGAAAGTTTAGGGCAGCATCTCTGTATTTAATGAATTTTTAAGTTCTCTCTGAATGCTGGTAATTTATCCCACTTAACGTGATTCAATTTTGAGTCCAGTGAGGAACTTCCACAAACATCTTTCATTTTATTTTGAAATCCTCCAGATTATGCAAACTGTGAAAATATTTCCCAATAAAATATTCTAGGAAGAATTCTTACTCTTCAGGTGTTATTATTTAAACATTCTATAATTCTAAAGTAATAAATATTCTCACTACATATTTTCCTAGCTTGTTTATTACTGATGGTGTGTTACCTTTCTTTGTGCTGCTTATATAACTGACTATAAAAGCAGCTTTGTTTAAAAGGTGAACAAAATGTAAATTTTACATTCCTTGCAAACACATATGCCCCAGGTGTGTGGGATTCATGGCGCGTGAAAGGGGACATTATGGATGGAGCTCCCCGCTGAAGTACTGACAGAACATAGTTAATAAATCCAGCTAACTTTCAGATGTGACATCTGAACACTATAAAATCATAGCTTAAGCCAAGAATTACTGGGAACTGTGTATAGCCCTGTTAGGTATTTCTAAATTATTTTAGAGGTATAAAAATATGAAATATTTGCTTTCTCATTTTTTTTTCCAGAACATTAGAGACGGTGTATCCGTACTACATCAAGGCTCCTAGTGATTCTCTGGCAAAACCCATAAAGCAGCTATTGACAGGTATGTATCCAGGCCATGGAAAACGGAGTGCAGTTGAAAAAAGTGCAATACGGCTCTCAAACTTGCACATTTGCTAACTGTTACGGGGCACCTTGGACTGAAATACTCTTACAGTTGTTTCTACCTGGTGCCTACAGGCTTGGGGAGCGACAAGAGTACAAGGCAGAAAATGCATTTGGACATACCTTAGCTTTGTATTTAACAGCAAGGAGTCTACAGATTAAAAGTGCAGTTCTTTTCCTTCAAGTCTGCATTCAGAAACTGCTTTCTCTTCTATTCTAAGCAAGTCTTGACAAGTTTCACCTCTGCATCTCTTTGCTGCAAATACTAGCTCTGCATGTCTGCAAATGTAATCAGCTTGAATAATGATGTTGGATGATTGTTTTTAGTTCTTCCCTCTTTACTGACTCCAAAGAATGCAATTTACATAAATAATTGAATTTCAAAGTACCCAATCAGAATGTCCTTATACTTATAATCGTGCCAAGTACATACATGTGTACATACATACATACATTAAATCTATTGGAATGGAAAAGTAGAAAAAAGTCATTAACTAAGAATGTCTTTCTCAACAGAGGTTAAATTTGACTCACAGACTTTTTCTTGCTCATTGTGTAGTGCATTACTGTTCAAGGTTGAGTGAGCATGTTTTGCAGAATAATTGTTGGGACTGAATCTATCTTTATGTGTAGCAGTAATTTACCAGAGTTTCACTGTTGTTAGTCAGTATGTGTCCTAAAAATTCCTCTTACTTTGTGATTCTTATAATGCGCTATAATGCATACACTGCTAATGTAGGGTCCTGAGAAAGCAGAAGAGCCAGAGTTCAACTCCTGTCCTAGTGATTAGGATGTATAACAGCACAGTATGCTTTTCTTGACATATACTTTTACCAAAAAGTAAGTGGTAGTTTCACTTTGACTTATAGAAGTTGACTATTATCCCTCCAAGTTAAATGTGCTTTAGACATGAAGTGTAGACATACTTTTTGTTATTGATACGTTGGCTTGAAAATACTTAAATGTGCTTTTTTAGGCCTGAAATGTAGACATACTTCATCTTATCAATGCACTGGCTTGAAAATATTTGAGTGACTTGACGCGTATACAGACGAAAATGTAACTGATGTCAAATATTTTATTTATTTAATGCTCATTTACGTAAGATTGGTGGAAGGAAAACCACAGTAGTCTAGATAGACTGTACTTTTGTACAGAAATACTGCAAAAGGGATTGTAAGAGAGTTGCAACAAACCTTTACTCCTACATCACTCTGTTATTTCATCAGGCAAGTTATCAAAACATCTAATAGTAATCCTTTTGAGTTTTGCAGTTCTTGGTATACCTATTAACATTTCCTTTTTTCAATAGATTGCAGATGGGAAAATATTACAGTTTCCCTGGTCAAAAATGTGTCTGAAGAGGGAGTTCGTGAGTGGTGGGTTTTGAATCAGCTTGGGAAAAGATACAAAACTTCTGAAGAGAGCCTTGAACTCTTCATATTCAGTGATAAAGTCAGTCCACCAAGCCTTGGATTCTTGGCTGGATATGGGTAAGAAAGAATCTGTACATAAAATTAAAATAATATAGGTAAGATAGAAGGTGGCTTCATTTGCTTTGTGTTTGCTATTTCTTTTTTGTTGTTCTAATGTTTGAAACTCCAGAAAAGGGCGTCTGTGAGAATTATAATTTCACATCTGTTACTGTTATCTACAGAATACGTTGTACATTTTTAAGGAATGACATGCCCTTTCATGTCCACAGTCCAGTGGGAAAAAAAAGGCAAAAGAAGTACCCTTTGCACCAATTTCCTGTTCAAATGAAATAATCCAAAATATGTTCATCAAACTAAAAGCGAAGTTCTGCCCAAACTGATCATTTTTGGCAACCTTCCCAATCTTATGCTAGCAGCCAAGACTCTGTGTCTGAAGCTGTTATGAAATATAGCTCCAGAAACAGAGGATGTCGGGAGACCATGCCTCCTGGGAGATATTCCCTTCCAGTATCCTTTGGAGAACCCCTCATAAGACTTTTATCCTGCAAGTTCAGGCAATTGTTAGTCTGTCACCACTTAAACACACTTTTATAAGAAGAATTAGACATGAAATCTGTCAGATCACTTGCACTTAGTAACCAGAGGTTGTGAGTTTTCCCTACAGCTTCCAAGCTGTAGCAGACAAGACGCAAGACTATCATCATAACTGACTAAGGATAAATCATTTAGGCCAGCAGCTTCAGCCGTGTATGTTCTCAGCTTTCTGTTGTGTCGGAAGAGATCTTCTTGTCTTTCGTCCTACAGCACAGAAGAAGCATGATCCTAAATAGAAATCAGTGTGCATTCTGTTGACTGTAATTAACCATGTAGATGAGCTCCCTGATTTGGATGATTCTCTTTCAAGGCACGGCTTGAACTTTTTCCATTCTTTCTTTTCAGCATCATGGGACTATACGCATCAGTCGTCCTGGTGATAGGGAAGTTTGTCCGTGAGTTTTTCAGTGGGATCTCTCACTCCATCATGTTTGAGGAGCTACCCAATGTAGACCGAATCTTGAAGTTGTGTACTGACATTTTCTTAGTACGAGAGACTGGAGAACTGGAACTAGAAGAAGACCTGTACGCCAAACTAATCTTCCTGTATCGCTCACCAGAGACTATGATCAAGTGGACTAGGGAAAAAACTAATTGATCTCTTTGGTGTCACACTGCAAATCAAGTTGATTTCATCTGAATTTTAAAGAAAAGGAAAAGCACAATATTCTCTTAAGAGCTAAGCCTTTTATAGTTAGGTAGCGATCATTTTTCACTGAAGGAGTCCTGGAAGCTACAGCCTTTGGAATCCATGCTGCCTTTCAAATTAAGGATCAACAGTGAAGAAAGTGGGATGATTTGCTGTTTTTAATGTGCCACTCCTCTACAATCTGGGGACTGCTTTGTAATTTAATCAGCAAAAAGTTTGCATCCTTGTCTGGCTAATTTAATTTTCCAGACAGTAAATACCCTCAAAGAGAAAGGAAAGAAGTGAACCCACAAATGACTCCAGAGGACCTTCCAAACTTTTTCTGGAGTCATATAGATTGGATTGTGCAATATGCTGTTGTACATCACTGACTTTCAAGCTACAAGTAATGGGACGGTGACTAGCCTTCAGGACACCCAAGAGCCAGGGCCACAGTGGGAACTGAAAACATTCTAGCCATACCCATTTGTAGAAAAGCAGAGGTTTTGATGTACAAAGGACACCGTGGACAAACCTCTACTAGCAAAAAGGATAAAAGTTACTATCTCTTAAAATGCCTTATTTTATTTGTACAGTCGCATAAAACATTTCCACCAAACATCAACGACTCAGGAACTAATGGCTAGAATAGTTATGGTGAAATATTGGGATGTTCTGCTAGGTCATTTTCTTCACAGTTACTGATTTCCATTAGATGAGAAAAGAAAGTGAATTCAATGACCTAAGGAGCTACTTCATTTCTTATAATCCTTTAAAAAGTGAATAGTGTGTGCTTCTCTCTGCTCCCCATGACATGCTTTTTCCCATTTCGATGACTTAAGGCAACTATTGTTTTGTTGTTAGCTGATACTCTTCTTCCAGTGTTTCAGGTATAGAAAAATGTTTACATATTCCAAGTCACATTTTTTACATCTGAGACGGGTTGTTTGTTTGTTGTTTTTTTTTTCTTAAGTTCCCAAAGATATACATGCATATGAGCTTGAAAAGTGACCTTTTTTTCTTAAATTACTATTACTAGTGACACAAATGGCTCATTAGAGATCATTGTAGCATGAAAATTTACATTTGCAATGTAGATTTCATTCCATGTTAAAAAAAAATTATCAAGAAAAAAAATCATTGAGTGGGTAAGGTATATTAAAAGGGTATACTGTGTAGTTTTGATTCAGTAATGACTTAAAATAAAGCACATGTTGCAAAGTCATTTTAGAAGTATTTTTCCTCTACCTTTTTACATGAAATGGGAAAAGTTTGACATTCTTCTAACTCTGTGACAAATAAATCTCTTTCTTGTAGTTAGCTGGTATTTATTATATGAATAATTAGTTAATCTCCGGAAGGAAGATAATACAACATAATTTGCTGGCACATTTTACTGCAGAAGTTCATGAAACAGCACAGTTGAATGAAGTTACAACATACTCTGCTCAGTGCTTCCATGACAAATGCTGTCACATCCATTCTATACTGTGAAAACTAACATTTTGGGCACCACGAAGTGCACAAAATAAAAGTTGCTTCATCATATTGTAACAATAAAATAATTTGGTGACTGGAACTCACTGGACGACAACCTGATTTCCTCTAAGTGTAATGGAAAGCTGGCAGCATTCCCTGTTGGAGAGTTTTGCTCCATTTCTTCCATAAAACCTGTGAATGAAAAACAAAATATACAGGGCAGCCCTGACGTAGGATCTGACAGAGACACTTTGTGGTCAGACGAATCCTTATCTGTGCATTCAGTGATTTTGAGGAGGCAACACTGGAAGAGAGGTGTGAAGGGTGTGATGTGGTTCTGAAAGTACCAGTACCAGCAGCAGAACCATACTGGCCATAGTTGGACTTGGCTCACTTTTTGGCTCCCTCTCTTTAACAAACAGGCACTTACTTTCTGGTGAGAAAACTCTGCGGGATCAGCTGTACAGTTATTTGAGCTTTGCAGAAATGTTCTGTCCTTTCTTTCATGGATCGATCAAACTTTGAAAATAAAAGTGTTCTTCTGTTGTGGTTTTTTTTTTGTTTTGTTTTATTTTGTTTTTTTTATTCTGTTTTTTCAAAACAACATTTAGTCAAATTGGTGACCTATGGACTGGATAAGGGGCTGCAACAGGTGGAAATTATGCTGCTAATCTCTATCCAACCATCCAGCTAAAGCTGAACTGACAGCTGCTTTCTAATGGCATCCTTTAGGGAATGAGTACTGGGGCCAGTACCATTTAATGTCTTTATTAACAGTATGGAAGACAACATGTAACACTCCGTTAATGAAAAAGCGGACCATGCAAAATCTGGGGCTGGTTATAAGATATATTTGTCAAGTGTCCTTTTGGGGAAAGAGGAGAGAAGCTGATAGAGTGTAGGGCATGACTGCTTTTCACAAGGACCTCAGGATGCTGGAGGCATGAGCAGCCATGCGCTTCATGAAAATCAAATAAGGACAAGCAAAGCTCTGCATCTGATGTTGACTCAGCCCATGCAGTTCAGACCAGCTACTGAGTGTCAAAAAGCTTTGAAATAAAAGAACCCATCAGGCAGGAGGAGGGTGAAGGGGTATGTTGCATGTATAGCAGCAGTGTACTCCTGAAGGAAAGAAAGCCAGTGAGCTCATTTACAAAAGTGCAGCTGCAAGTCAGGGGAGTTTATTAGTCCCCTCCAGTCAGCAATTATGAGACCACATCTGGAGAAATGCATCCAGGTTTGAGGTCACCAGTGCGAGAACGATACTGTCATACCAGTGTGAGTCTGGCAGAGGGATGGCGGGACAGAACATGTGAGGAGAGACTTAGGGAGCTGGGTCTGTTCAGCTTTAAAAAGGGAAGTCCAAGAAGAGAACATACTGGAGCCTGCAACTACCTGATGATGAGGCACACAGAAAGAGGAGCCAGGCTCCAGAGCTACACAAGGGTAGATGTGCTGAGAGGCAACAGACAAAAATTTCAGCAAGGGAGTATCTGATTAGATATAAAGAAAATTATTTTCCCTACCATGGGGGTAGTCAAACACTGGAACAAATACCCAGTGTTTGTGAGTTCCTCAGCCTCAGAATTTTCCCAAACTTCCAACCTGAATTAAGCAAATATTCTAGGATTCTGTCAGGGACACTGCAGCTTACTGAAGAGGGTATGTTTGCTGCTGGAAAAGTGACCTCTGAAATGGTAGAATGAAAACTCACTGGATTCAAAATAACAGTACTGTACAGAAATATTCATACTGACAGACAGAAAACTCATTTGTCCAATTGTGAAAGGCTGAGCCCAGGCAGAGAAACTTCCTTATTTCTCTTTTTTACCCTTACTATAAAGAGATGCGTCTCTCAAAATGATAACATAAGCCCTTATCTGTGCAGACAGACTGAATCAGATTAAATGGCCTTTCAGAAGGTCACCATCTCAGGTGGACAGGAACAAATCCTTGTGGTTATTTTCTTATTTTTTTTGACTCCTCCCTGTCTTTTTCAATGCAAAAGCAGCTTCTCATAGGAACAAATCTGGAGAATAAACAGTCTAGATAAATGAGTTTTGGTTTATTTTGTTTTTTGCTTTTTGTTTTTGTCTCTTTCATTACTAGACTTGATATCCAGAGATTTTTCAGAGAGCCTTCATCTGTTACTTACTGTCAGCAATAACAATTTTGACATCTGTGGATGTCACAACACCTCAGGTCTGATCCAGTGCTTGATCACCCTCAAGCTGAACAGCAGTTTTCCTCATGCCCATTCAGATTTCCTTTCTGCAGCTTTGCAAAATGACAACTTTTCCTTTCACTGTGCACCTTAGAAAGTTTGGCTCCGTGTTGGCTACAACCCCATTTTCAGGCACTGAATGACATCACTTAACTTTCTCTTTACCTTATCTTTGACTTCTTCTTCCTCAGGTTAAACCCAAAACCAAAATCCCACCCCTTTTGGCTGCAGCTTCCTCATTCCTCTGCAGCTTGAAATGATGGCTGTCTTACAGCTTCTGCCAAGGCATATTATGGTAATCACGTATTCACGGTGTTGAGATCAATACAACTAGCCTGACACACACATTTATCAGAGTACAGTGCCTCTCTTTAGCTGGCATGAAGGCTGCTGTACAGGTGCTGCTGCAAGCACTCTCCAAGTGTGCCTTGTTTCTTCAGGAAATGATAGCTTGGCATACTTCAAGGTCCAGACCTTGAAGATGCAGAAGCAGGCATGGATGGAGGAGGCCAAGACTGATGCTGACACTCTTATTCTGAGTTCTTCAAAGATGTGGTCCAAAGCGTGTTTGGAGCATTTCCTGAGTGCTTGCTTTCCAGAAAACTACAAACATGACCCCAGATACCATTCTCTTTTGCAATTAAATGAGTAAAACTGAATTACAGCAGATGAAAATGGGCCTCTCCATGAACAATTTCTGCTTTAGCTCCACTCCTGTACAGGAAAACATGCAACTGAGGGGCCCACGAGAAGCCCAAGAAACTTTCTTATGTCTCATGTTCACACAAACTTAACTTTCAAACCATAGCAACTGCTCTTTTCTCTTTTTTTAATCTAATATTCCAGTGAGATGAAAGATGAAGTGATATTCTTTCTTCATCTGGAAGAAGTGAGAGCAACAACGGGTAGTCCTTCCCAGCTGTCATCACAACCTTAACAGAAAACATGTTTTTATACTGCCCCTCTCTCTTGTAAGCCCAGGGAGCTCCTGCAGCAAGCATCAAGCACTATGCTGTAGGCAATCCAGTTGGCTGCAAGCTTGGCTGCTGTAACACTACAGGCTGTGCTGAACTTCTATTTCTTCTCAGTAGAGTCATGTTTTCTTTTGGCTACTGCATGTCATACAATGGCCATGCAGTTGTGGCACGCACCACCCTGGACATCCCTCAGTGGTTGGACATGGACTCAAGGTCATTTATTCCCATCCAACCAAACCATACTAACAGGTAAGACAGAGCAGGTGCACCCATTTGTATACTGTGGGCATTTTAGCAGCCAGTTGTAAGGTGATAAGGAGCTGACTGTAAAATCATTAGCTTTCCTGCCATTTCAAATAGTCTGGTTTAGAAAGATTAGGAAAACAGCATGGCCAAAGAGGGGACATCACATTTATTGAAGCTTCATATATTCTATCTATATCTCCCAATTCCTAAATGCACTTGTTGTTTCCTGATTTCCATGTAAAATAAATAAATAGATAAATAAATAAATAGTACACACACACACACACATATATATATATATATATATATATATATATATATATATATATATATATATATATATATATATATATATATATATATATATATATATATATATATATAAAGTTTCAGTATGTCATGATAACAACGATGACCTGTTTTCTCCAAATATAAACTAAGACTGCATCCCCAGGTATTGTTGAAAATGAAACATACCTAAAATTTAGCATTTTTATTGGCCACCCCTTTACCCCTTTCAGGAGTTAAAAAACGTCCCTTATCTCTTTACTTCTCTTCTTTTCTCCAAGATAGCAGGATCACCACCAGCATTTGATTCCCTAGACTGCTGTTGGGTCATAGAATCATGGAATGGTTTGGGTTGGAAGGGATCTTTAAGATCAGCTGGTTCCAACTNGAATCATGGAATGGTTTGGGTTGGAAGGGATCTTTAAGATCAGCTGGTTCCAACTCCCCTGCTGTAGCCAGGGACCCCTCCCTCTAGATCAGGTTGCTCACAGCCCCATCCAGTCTGGCCTTGAATGCTTTTAGGGAGAGGGTATCCACAACCTCACTGGGGAACCTGTTCTAGTATCTCACCACCCTCACAGTAAAGAATTTCTTCCTGATATCTAGTCTAAATCTACCCTCTTCCAGTTTAAAACCATTTCCCCTCATCCTGTTGCTACATGCCCATATAAAAAGTCCCCAGCTATCCTGTAGGCCCCCTTTAGGTGATGGAAGGCTGCTGTATGATCCCCCAGAGCCTTCTCTGGGCTGAAGTGCCCCAGCTCTCTCAGCTTGTCCTCAAAGGGGAGGTGCTCCAGCCCTGATCACCTTTGTGGCCCTCCTCTGGACCTGCTCCAGCAGCTCCACATCCTTGTATTGTCCCCAGAACTGGACAACAAGGCCTCTTTGTTTTTTTTCCTGGCCAACAACTGCAATTTACTCTCATGCTATCTCCATCTGTGGCATTGGCATAACTGTTTAGAAAACAATAGGATAAGCAGATTTCAGCTACAGTTCATTCTCCTCGGTCTTGTTGTAGAAATGTTTGTGTCTGTGGTAGCAGTGGTATTTTTTAAGCTAATGCAAGGCTGTTGTCCCTGAGAGCCCAAGAGTGTTAGCACTGAGCATCCCAAAAATCCTGCTCGTTTGTGTGACGAGGCAAATCACTCAGCTCCCAGTGTTTCATCAAAGAATTCATGGTTTTCCCTGACGTGCTGAACTGGTTAATCCCTGGGCAATGCTGTAAAACTGCTGCTGTTCTGCATAGTGCAGTGATTGTACCTCATTGTCACCCAACACTCTAAAACCTCATTCTATGTCATTTCTCATGATATCTTCCTGCCCAGAGAGACATTTGACTGTATTTCCACAGAAGTCCAGGATCACTGTTAAAAAGTCCAAAATCACACTCTTCCCTGTAATGTATCACAGAATAAGGATGAGCTCCAGATACAACACCATGTTACCTGGCCTGAAAAAGAAAAAAAGGCAAATGGTATGATGTACTGATGTGTTCTCTTGCTTTTATTCTGAGTATATGGCTCGCCATCAGCTGAGCACAGAGTGCTCATTGCTGTTGACCTCATAGATGAGCAGAAATACAGATGGAATTGGTTTTGGCCATCTCATTCAAAGGGGAATGAAGAACAAAAGAAAAGGAGATTGAGGAACAAATAGATGTGAAAAAACCTCAAGGAATGTTTCTATCTACCAATTGCTTTGCTGTAAAAAGTTCAACCAGGCCAAATAAACAAAGTATATTACATCTGCTTCAAAGGACCCCTTAGATGACAAAAAATTGTCATGTTTGCATGACTTGACTCTGCTCCCACTCCTCCTTGTGCTTAATGAGAACAGGATGGCATTTACTGCTGGGCCCCCTCTCCCTTGTCACAGTTGGTGACAAGTCTTATGTATGTCAGCACCTAGATCCCCTTCACTGCCTCCTAAACACCTGCATGACTTCAAAGCGGCCAGGGCCCTGCTATAGAGCAACCAAAGTTGCCTGGGCTCCTCCTCCCTGTTTAGCTATCTCCATCCCAAAGTGATGTACCTCACAGGCAGGGTCCTGCTTCTGCGCTGAGCACAGGGCTCCAGTGGAGACCAAGCAAGGGTACTCCTTGGAAATGACGCCTTTGTGAAGTGGCCCAAGTGAAACACTGAGCAAATCTCACAGGGCAAAAGATACAACCATGCAAAATGAAATGACTGAAGGTTATTTGTGTGAGCAAGGAGACAAAATGCATTTCAGATGGCTTTTTGAATCATCTTTTTTTTTCTTTTATGTTTATCGTTTGAGTTATTTCTTTTGTTCTACTCAGCCCATCTGGTAATTATTTCATGATGTGTGGATTCAAAACACATACTTAGTACTTTGATGATGAAGTAATATTTTTCTTGCTTGTTTTGCCTAAACAGATTCCATTCAACCATTTATCCAAATAGCCATTCCCCCAAGGCTATGGGATTTCTGTAGCTACTTCAACTAATTTCAGCTCTAAAAAAAAAATTGATGGTCTTGGTCAGGGTCCAAATGACAGGAAGGGCACTGGTCTCCACCAGAGTTTCTGACAGACTTCCATGCTGCAGTTTGAGGAAGATGGATGCCCAGAAAGCAGCCATGGCATTTCTCTTTTCCCCTGTTCAATCCTTTCCCAATGCTTGACCTCAGCTGACTGAGTGTTGGTTCACATGTCCCCAGATCCCTTCCAAAGGAATGCAGGGATGTGCTCCCTGTGCTGTGTGTTTATTCAAAATGTCCTGGGCAGAGGCTGCAATCAGTAAGAAAGATGGACAGCCCAAAGAGAGGGTGCTGCTTTCTGCTGAGCTCTGTAGGAACAACCCAGATACAGCCGGCCTGGCAGCAGCCTGGAGGAGCCGTTTCTACATCTGCAGTGTAAAGCCCTGTCCTTGTTCCTGTGGTCAGGATCACTGATACCCATGCACTGGTCTCAGGCTCCTGGTTGTGAAGGTGGGGACTGTGGAAGCAATGCTCCTCCTGCTCTAAGTAAGCAAAAATCAGGTTCACAACCACATGGGGAACCTGAATGCCCACAAGTCTATGGGTCTTGATGAGATACAACCATGAGTCCTGAGAGAATTGGCTGATGTAGTCACCAAGCCACTTACAGTGATATTTGAAAAGTTATGGAAGTCAGGTGAAGTCTCTGGGTTACATCTACAGAAGCACGGCCAGCCAGTTGAGGGAGGTGATCCTGCCCCTCTGCACTGGTGAGACCTGGAATGCTGTGTCCAAATATGGAGTCCTCAGTACAGGTCAACATGGACTTGTCAGAGCACATCTATAGGAGAGACACAAAAATGATCCCAGGGATGGAACACCTCTCCAATGAGGACAGGCTGAGACAGCTGGGGCTGTTCAGCCTGGAGAAGGCTCCAGGGAGACCTGAGAGCAGCCTTTCTATACCTAAGAGGGAGCTGTAAGAAGGAAGGGGACAGACACTTTAACAGAGTCTGTTGTGATGCAATAAAGGAAAACAGTTTCACAACTAAAACAAGGAAGATTCAGATTGAATGTAAGGAAGAAGTTTTTTTGTAAGTGTGGTAAGACACTGGAACAGGTTGCCCAAAGGGGTGGTGGATATCCCATGCATGGAGATTTTCAAGGCCAGGCTGGAAGCGGCTCTGAGCAACCTGACCTAGCTGTAAGAGTTCATTGCAGGGGAGTTGGATTAGATGACCTTTAAGGATTCCATAGACAGTGTACTCATTCTGAAATTTGTTCTTCTTGGCCATGTATTGCTTTCCATCAGAACTATTCAATATCTAAACAGTTGTAATCACAACACTAGCACTTCAACTAATAAAGTCCCAAAACTACTCCTAATATTAGTATAGGTCACATGGGTGAGAAAGGACAGTTATTTTACTGGTATCTGAGCTGCAATTCAACACAGTATATAGAAGCAGAAACCACACACGCATGTATTTAGCTGTTCACTATCTGGGAGACATTTTCTCAGATTACGACTACAAGTAACAAAAAAGAGGGAAAGTTCTTCAAAAAGAGTCCACTCTTCGTGTTGCCAGGGGCCACAAAACAACCCTCTCTCCTCTACCTGACTGCAAGCTGCTTTGAGGGAAAAGTATTTTAAGGCATCTCCAAGGCAGAACATCCACATGGGCAACAAGATAAGTGTTCAGAAAGCAAAATGAAATTCTGAATTTACACATCTTTTTTCTTCTTCAGCCCAAATAGTTCTAATAAGACTATAAAAACAAGGCAATATGCAAACATATGTACACAAACTTTTGCTGAGGAAAGAAGACTGATCAGTTAACACTTATGCTCCAAATATGCTAAGGATAGCGCAGACAGCCAGTTCATGTGTGCTCTGAACTGGGTGCCTCTCTCCAGTGACAAATCATGGAGCCCAAGTGCTAAAGGGGGAGGTCTGCAGACAGGGCTGAAGCTGTGTATGTGAATATTCTCGCCCAAGCACAGCTCTCAGCTCTGCTAGATACAGACATCTGGTGCAGCTTTCTTTCATATTTTCTTTGTCCAAGTTAAAGGCAAATACACGGCAACATGCAGTTTCACTCATCTCAAATGGGGCTGGCATCATTACTTGAATACTATGGCAACAGGTAATATGGAAAAATGACCCAAAGGTGACCAGGCAGAAACATGAGGGATTGTTAAATTTAAAATCATCATCTTGTACTCTGTGAAAAAATCAATTGTAACAACTGCTGTTTACAGAACTGTTTTCTGTTTCACCTGGCAACACCTATCTCCAAAAACATTCTTCCTTTGCAGTTACACATTCATCTGGAAGGCCTACAAAGCAGAGAGGTTTGCCAGCTCTCAGCGCACTGCATCTTACTGCTTACTTTGAGCTGAAGCTTTTTTATTTTTTCCTCATCAGTTTTCCCAACCTGTGCTTATGAAAGCTATCAAGACAGATCAAAATAGATCAAGGACTGTTGAACCTAATCAACGGCACAGTTTGGCCGCACTTTACCAAGATTCAGACACTGGGAGTCAACGTGAGCCAGCTCTCTTAGTTTATGACTTTCAAAAGCCCGTTTCCCATGGCTGTAGTTGAATTCCATCAACAGATGTAAACTGCCATACTGTTATGTGAGTAACTCCTGCCTTGTATAAGCCCCACCAAAAAACAAAAAAAAACCAAAAAAAAGAAATGGATGGGAGATCATTAGGGAGAGTGAGATGAGGGATGGCTCTTTGAGGTGACCAAGGCAGCTGTGCATCCACATAGGTCACCAGGACTCTGCATTAACTCTGCAGATGCTATTCATGATCACATGGAGTCCAGCTTTGCTGGGGCACCCAGCATCACTGGCACAAGGGCAACAAGACTGATGGAGAGCAGATCCTGATCCAGGTGCACGTGGCTTTCAGACAGGCAGATGTTACGGAGACGGGCTGTGGAATAGGGACAGGAGCACCCCATCTCCTACCACCTCTGTAGGTGTGTTTCAATGCTGTCACCTAACAGAGGAAAAATAAATCTTGGCAAATCTTTTTTTTTTTTTTTTTTTGTAATAAAAAACGTGTAAGTAAGGCTTGGCGAGAAGATTTTCATTTGTACAGCTAGATTCCAAGGCACTCGGGGGAAGATTTGAACTTTCATGCAGTTTAAAAAGCCATATATGATTATATTGTTGACATAACAATTAAGACATTTACTCACAGGTATTTATAGCCTCATTCAATTTATACGTTTAATGGAACAGTCTGATTGAGAAATTAGACTTACTTACAGAAGTCAAAAAGTCTGAAGTGTGGATTCCCAAAGCAACTGTAACTTACAACCCAATTCCACATAAAACCAGAAGAAAGCTCATTCAGATAACAAGTGCAGTACGATTCACAATTTCTTTTTTTTTTTTGGAAAATACACACTTGCAGCCAGTGGAATATGAACCGAATTCTGAGCTGCAATGCAAGCACCTTATGGTTTTCATTTCTGGAAGGCATTCCCAGACCTTCACCTTCTCTCCAAGCTATTACCAACCAGTAAAGTGCAGCTGAACTCTCTCATGCATGGCACGAAAGTTCATTCACTTTGCAGTTGGTGAACTCTCTCAATGGCCACAGTCACAGATAAATGAATGAAACAAACAAACAAAAAGGACAAAAAGGCTGTCCACAGTTTATGGGCCAGTTTGGCCCAGTTCCATGATGAATGGGATGGGGGACCCATGAACCAAAATCTCAGGAAAGGGAAACGGGAAAAAGGGGAAAAGGTAGGGAGATGGGCCTAAAAACAAGACAGCAGTAACGACTGAGAAGAAGAACTAATTTACTAAATAAGATATGGGAATGCAAAATAACACAATATAATATGCTATAATTGGAACTGAAGCTAATAAATCAAATAAGATGAGAGAGTATCTGAAAACCGAAAGCCTTATTCTAATGCTGAAGACAAGATGGCTAGGGAGCACACACAGACTGCCGGGGTGATCCGAAAGGGAAAGAGAGGGATCTTGTGACTTCCCTCTGAATGGAAAATGGAAAAACACAAAGTAACACAAAGTCCTCTTGGGTAAGTAGTCCCTCTTTTATGAGACAGGTATACACAGAGCTATCGATGAACCATGGAACTACAGCATTAACTCTTTAACTCCCTGTGCACTACATGATGTTATGATGTGGAATAGCGATAACAGAAAATCATAAAACCATGACATTCCACTCCTTATTCCACATCACCACATCATGCTTAACATATACCTATATACAAACAATAAGTAGCATGCATTAAACACACATACACTCATATATATACACATATATACATTCCCCCAACACCAAATTCCCTTCTGGTATACACTGAACATCCCCATTTTCCTGCATCACCCACCAAGTGGACCCAGGTCCCGGAGCAAAAACAGTTCCACGAAGGGGTTTGCCCTTTCCAGAAGCTGGAAAGACCCACACTTCTTTTCCCAGCATGCTCTTTACATGTACTACAGGGACCTTATCTCCCTCTACAGTAGGTAGGGAGCTGGATTGGGCAGAAACATCTCGACTGATCGATCCCCGATATTTGACCAACCAGGTGGCTTCTGCCAAATACCTCTCCCAGAGCTTAGATATTCAGCCAACCACTGCTTTCAACACTGTTTTTAACAACCCATTGTATCTTTCAATTTTACCAGAAGCTGGTGTGTGATAGGGGATATGATAAATCCACTCGATGCCGTGATCTTTGGCCCAAGTATTTACAAGAGAATTTTTGAAACGAGTTCCATTATCTGACTCAATTCTTTCTGGAGTGTCATGTCACCACAGAACTTGTTTCTCAAGACCTAAGATGGTATTTCAGGTGGTAGCATGGGGTACTGCATATGTTTCAAGCCCCCCAGTGCTTGCCTACACTATGGTAAGCACGTAACGCTTATTATCCCAGGTTTGCGGCAAGATGATATAATC
>VXAB01004687.1:85027-101922 GCA_013399175.1 Odontophorus gujanensis | reverse complement strand
TTTCTAATGCTGACAGCTGTTTGATCAGCTGTCAGTGTAGTGCTGCTGTTGCTGCAGAGCTTCTGCGGTCAATTTATGGGCTCAGGGTGGTACAGGTGAGAAATGAATTACATTTAGTCATTCTCAATGAGAATTGCTTGGGTGACTGCCAGTCCAGCCAGTCGGTCAGGTGGAAAAGGGAATGAAATACTGTTGTGACAGCCAGCTGTGCAGAATATCCCACACATGGGCATGCCAAACACCATGTCTGAGCTTCACTATTCAGCACTCCATTTTAATTTCCACTCTTGCCAGTATGTTGTGAATATGCAATATAAAATGCTGTGAGCAGTTTGTGCCAAGCAGGGGTTGGTCATAACCACCTCAAGGTGAGCATTACTGGGGGTGTAGAGCTCCAGTCACACAGAGATTCAAAGTGACAGATCTGAACAGATGAACCGAAAATTTCAGAGCTAATGTAAGCATGAAATGGTTTTGTTTTCTGCACATTTGAGAAAACATCAAAGGGAGACACCTGACACTCGTGCAGGCTTCAGTGAAACAACACGTTTCTCTTCTCTTTACAGGACAGCAATGGCAAGAAGCTGCTACTCAAAAGTGCTCTGTCCCAAAACGTGTGCACATATAAAGAGATGCTGTATCAAACAGCACTGATTCCGGGCTGTCCTCATCACACCATCCCTTACTATTCCTACCCTGTGGCCATAAGCTGCAAGTGTGGTAAATGTAACACTGATTACAGTGACTGTGTTCACGAGAAGGTCAGGACAAACTACTGCACTAAACCACAGAAGCTCTGTAACATGTAAGCTTCCAACAGAACGTGGCTGAAATGTACCTCTCCACTCACAGCCAAGCATAAATAAAACCATATTTCATAACAGGTTTGCAAACTGGTGTGCACAACGTTTTATTCTGAAGAGGGATCACTAGAGTTGCTTTAATGAACTGGATATTCTGACATGCAGAGATGCAGGATCACGGGAATGAAGGTTTATATTTAGTACTCAACTATAATTTACTTTAGGGAAGAAGAACAAACTGCACACACATGCGCCTTTGCTCATAAACTTCAGGTACTGTGTGAAGAGTTACTCCAAAACAAAATACATCTAAGAACTGGACTGTGCATGCTCTCCATATTAAACATTTCAATTACAGTGAGATATCCTCGCAGCCCTCATAGTAGCTATTGTGTTTTGCCACATATGTGATATTGGATGTTTTTAATATCCTAGCTGTACTGTGCAGTCAGCTGGGACTAAGCATGGGCAGTTGCATCTACACCACTGTTCTACCTCACTCCAAGTCTTGTCCTGTCTGTCCTCTAGCAGAGTAAGCCCCTCTTGCCTGTGGTATCACATAACAGCCTTGCTACACTGTTCTCTGGAAGAGGAGTGGAAAGTGAAGCTTGGAAAGAAACCTCTCTGTCCCAACACAGGTCAGCTGGCCCCTCTGGAGTACCAGGGTGGGTTGAGTCCCATCGTGTGCTGAACACGCACAGGTAAGAAGTACAGACCCAGGAATATGAAAATAAATGTAAAATAATAAAAGTTTCCTTTTCTTTAGAGCTGATGACTCAGTGGCAAGCTATGATTGCACTACACCAACCACTGAGATCAAGAGCTAGTTCCCACCTGCTTCAAGGGACTCTCATACAAAGCAGAAGAACATACAGAATCCATTGACAGTTGCAGCTCTGCCCCTCATCTCTATTACCTACAATGGGATGGTGAAAACAGTTTGACCTGCATCTGCTCAAGTAAACATGACATCTGCTGATCGAAGCACACTGTGGATAGGTCAGCAGGGCTGCAGTGAAGACACGAATACGGCTGGCAGAAATTAACTTAAAAAGTCTCATGCTTCCATGGGTGAGGAACGAGATTACCATTCAGCATGTCTTTGCAGATGCAGCCAGGAGAAAAAATCCACTGTATACACAAAGGACACAGTAAAGCTATTTTTATCAACAAGGAATTATAAGAAGGATTTCAGAGCTGAGAAGTTGCAGCTCCGTGTAGCAGTGAGAGCTTCAAAGTCCTATTAAACACAGTGTTAAACACGTTAAACCACTGCTGAAAGCTTTATTTTATTGCTGCTTCCCGTTTGCTTTGGCTTGCAGAGGGTTATCTCACCAGAGCTTTTGGTGATTCAGTGACTGCAAACATGTATATATGAAAAATATTCTTCTCTTTTAAAGGAGAGCATGAAACAGAACACATTTACCTGTTGATATCATCTACATCTGCAGAGATGCACTTATGCTTTCAGTTATCCCGGGAAGTACTTTATGTTGGCAAGTAACAAACCCAGGATATCCTCTACAGCCAGAAAGGTGAAAACAGGCTTGTTATGCTCAGCTTGAATCCTCGTCTATGCTCAGTAACTGCCACTGTGACCATTAAGAATTAACCTGCCGATAACCCTCAGAGCCACTGTGCACTTGGCACAGATCTTACATTCATTCTTCTGTTTATTTTTGCTTCCAGCAACACCCGAAGAGGGTTAAAAACAAAAACAAAATAAAACAAAGCAACACAGTTAAAATACATATTATGATAATTTTGTTTTTCTTAGAATTAACTGAAAGTATCACTTCCGTTTGTGCTGGAGGCAAGTGGCATAGACCTGCTACACACATCCTGCCCTTTTGAAATCCTCTTGTACATTCCTACATACCATATTTACTCTTAGGAATAAATAACTATTGTTGGGAAGGGCTCTGTTGTGTTGAACTGTGCCAATCAGTTCTTAAAACCACATATTGACCTTCCCAGGAGCTTTCCCCAAGAGCAGCACACGGTGCCATTCCATAGTATAGAGATAAGCAGGGAACTACTATGGAAAGTTCACTTCAGCAGTTGGCAGTTCAGCAGCTGGAGACCACTACATAAACAGACAGAAAAATCAACATGGTCCAAGTGCAAACACAGTAAAGCAGATGCCCATTTCTGCCTAGATATATATGAGACCACTTCTACAACAGCTGGACCAAGAGAGGAGATACACAATACTCTTCTGGAGTGAGAATGATATTCCCCAAGCCCCAGCACAACTACAAAAAAAACAGAGAGAGAAGATGCAAGACGGCTTTGGACCACCGAGTTCTGAACAAGTTATCTGTGCTGGCTTTGCTATTCAGTAACACTCAGGAAAGAAAAAAGGAACTATTCCTCCTTACAGTAATAAATGACACTGCAAAATTATTGCAATGATTCCTCGTGGCTTCATCTGACAGACTTGCCTTCCTTCAATCTGACAGTATGTACGCAAAAATATAAGTCTAACTTTATGGTTAAAGCACAGAGAAGAAAACAGCCAGAATGACTTTTACACTAAAAGAAAAAACCAAACAACAGGGACTCTCACTGCATCATTTCAAATACCCCTGCGCATGTTCTCAAAGCACTTTTTCCCTCTTGCCCTTTCAGCAACCTGTTTTCAGCTTTAAGACCCTGAGGTGCAGCAACAACCCTTCCTCAAGGCACGAATTCCTTGGGGTCAGGTGCTTGAGTGACAGTGCCTTTTCACACAACCAAGCAATAGATGTGCAGACAGCCCTGGATCTGAGTTCCAGCCAGGAAATCACAGCAAAGCATGGGAGCACACACAAGGGCACCAGGACAGCTTCTGAGAGTCATGTATTGCTGGTTATTTTTATTAGAACATTGTTTCAAGTTCACGGCAATAAAACCAATACATTTCCACTTTAATAGACATTAAACCAAAGGGAAGAGAAAGCTGCCTTCAGCAACAGTACAAGCATCGCTCCATTTCCTTTTCATTTCTCACAGAGAGCTGTGATAGAGATAATGCTGCTACAGGTGTTGCAGTCAAAGACATATCCTGCTTCTGCCCCAAATCAGAATAGAAACAAATGTCACATTGGAAGCAGTTTGCATTTTGGAGAACCCAGCAGTGTCTGGAGCACCAAAAGCAGTGAGATTTGTGAGCTTTGCTTATGTAGGTGTCCTACAAACAGCACCTGACACTGTTAATCAGCCTCTGGATGCTGTCAGAGCATTTGGAGGCTTAAGATAACCCAAGCTCCTTCTCAGTACACATGAAATATGTCTTGCTATAAAACTATCACTTTCAGTATTAAGTGAAACATGAATCCTCAATGTAGGAATGTTAAGGGGCTGTGCTTCATTAGCTCCTGTTCAGCCTCTGCAAGACACTAACACTATCTGAGCTTAGCTTGTACCATGCAAAGCTCCCACTGCAGTTGGTTACTCAAGAAAACAAGACAAGGGAACAATGATCGTACAGAAATAATGAAGGAATCAACTATTTACACGTTTCTACTCGAGAACAAAGTGTTTGACTGGGCAGGAAGATGTGCGCTGTGCTTTCAGGTATCCCCAGAAGGATTTGGTCCTTCACCAACTACTAGATGGGTGCTTCTGCTGACTCCCGTGGCAATGAGTACATATCTGGAGCACAAGTTGGTTAATTAAATCTTGTTGTGCAGCTTTGGAGCATGAACTGTATCTGATGAAGCTCAGGTGCTGGATTGGATTTAGTTACCTCTGAAAAACTTTCTTACTAAGGACATCGTGTATGAATTAGTTACTTGGAAATGATTCTGTACTGTCAGTAAAGAACAAAGGTTTTGCACCATTAGGAGTTGAAACAAGAGAGGAGAACATTGGTCTACGATGTAATATCTCCCTGCCAAGTGGGGACCTGAGGTGAAACCTGGAAACTACCCACCTGCCAGCACTGGCTGAGCACGCAGCTGTTATCACAGCTCTTGTTTAGTGCTCTTTTTTTTTCAGGCTACTTTATGCAAAACAGCTGCTGACAGGCTCCTGGTGATAGCACACAAAGCATTCACAGGTAGGGTAATAGTCATACAATGTAAAAAGTAGCACTGAACTCACCCAGCTGGTGAAGGGGCTCTCTGGATGTGCAGTGCTCATTCTCAGGAAGCAGCAGAGGTCCAAGAGAATCTCTCCCTTCAGTGGCTGCCCCTTATATGAGCCCAGGGTGGTTTTGCATTGGGTCCACCCCTTCTGGGCACATGGGAGAGCACAGGTGCAAACAGTGTGCTCCTTCACCCCTTCACCAGGTGCTCAATCACCAGTTCAAGCCCCAAGCTAAGGGTTCCCCTACAAGGGCACAACTGCATCAATGTCACTGGACAGTCACAGCTTGTGGCCAAACAATTTGGAAAGCAACATCCATGTCAAAGACAGCAAGATGTGTCAACTAAGTGGGAAACACGGAACAGCAGCACCATTTCCAGTACTGAAGTAACAGATAAGTGACAGAAGTTGGAGTTTCTGTTGGAAATTAGAGAAAAACATCATGAGGGATGGATAATACACACGAACACGTGTACTGGACTACACATATTACCTAAAGTGCCATCATGTTTTAGTGAGATAAATGACTTGTAAATGCCAAGCCTCATTAGGCATCATGGACCATTTCACTGAGATACTTGATGTAACTGAAGTCTGTTATAGCTATTCTTTTAAAAGGGAACAACTGCATAAGAATTCTGAGCTAGTAGTAATTAAAAGGGCAGTGCTGCTACGTGGGCATTGCTAGCAGGAAGTTACTCTTTGAAAAGTTAACTGGGGTAAGCCAAAAATTAAGAGATTCTGAGCCCTTGCTGTAATTTATTTGCTCTTTCTGGGAATAAGCTTTCTCCCTTCTAGGCTGCTTTAAAAGGAACACTCTCATAAATAAGTACGAAGAATATAAAAATAACAATATAGAAATAAACAATGCAAATGCAAGCCCTGAGGTATTTCAAGAACAATATTTTTTTATACCTGACATGCAATCTACAAATGCCAGTAAGAAAATTTACTTTATGGCTCTTTTCTTCTGTATTTTTTTTAATATATATATATTTTCTTTTTTAAAAAAGAAGTCCCATCTTTCTTTTCTGCCTTACACCTGCAGGAAGGGGTGGGAGGTTGAGGTAGGAGCCCCCAGGAAGCTGTGATAGTCACAGAAGCAAAGCCAGAGGATATTAAAGTGCTGTGTGTTTTTCCCTGACCATTATTTTCTCCTCAGTTGGATTCTACAGACCTGCTAGGTTCTACAGGGTATCTGACAAAGCTGCTGCTTTTCTTAATGTAGGTTCTACTCCTGCACCAGCATTAGAGATCATAGAGTCTTACAGCATAAAGGGACTTCTGAATGAAGATTTTAGTGGCCCCTTTAACACATAGAGGTTGTGGTTGTTTGGTTTGGTTTTGGTTTGGCTAGCTTGGGAAGCTTAACCACACTGTGCATTACAATCGCCCCCAAATGACCGTATCTTGGCAGCTTCCTACCTCTTCCCCTCTCTTTGTTTAGTCCAGGTCTCCTTGGACTGTTTCCTCCCACACAGCTTTCTGTTCTTGCATGAAAACACAACTGGACTTAAACAAAAACAAAACTCCAGTCTGTGCATGTCAGTGAAGTCACAGAATCACAGAATAGTTGAGGTTGGAAGGGACCTCAGGGTCCCTCTGGTCCAAGCACCATGCTCAAACAGGGCCACGCAGGGCAGCGTGCCCAGGACCACATCCAGGGGGCTTTGGAAGATCTCCCAGGAAGGAGTGTGCTGGAGCAGACCCCTTTTTAAAAATAAAGTCATTATGGAAAAATAATTCATTTTTTCTCTCTGTGGTTCGGATGGAATCATTACAAAATGGATCTTGGGTGTTTTTAAAATGGCATTTGTTCCTCTGCCAGTTCCTGGCAAACAGGGGCTCCGTATGAAAGTGTTTCAAGCAACCTATGGGTGTGTGTACACTCTTGCACAGTGAGAGTGGAAAAATATGCATGCAAATGTGGACACACAACATATCCCATTTGTGCATACTTACCTACATAAGGTACTACATACACAGATACTTGCTAATGTGCATACATATCTGTAATCAGAGAAATGCATGTACTTACACAATGCCTATAGATATGTAAGCTCTTAATTGCACATACACAAACATTAAAAATCAAATTAGTCTTAGATGCCATCTTGGCTCTTTGCATTAAAAAGGACATTTAAAAACCCTTTTTTGTTCGCTTCAGTTTTACTGTAACTAATACAATTCATCTCCAAACCTAATGGGATATTTTCCTCTCAGTATGTTAAAACACTAATTAAATACATTACAATTATTAAGCTGGGTAGAAGAGCGCTTCTTGTAAAGCTTCTGGACACAGTTGTGCAGTGACAGTTTCAGATCATTTCTCTCGTGTTACGGATAGCACAGCAGAGAACCATGCTGAATATCATGCCAAAGATCTAGAAGAGAAGGAATGCAGCTTAGGGATCCACTTACAAAACAATTGTAAAATAGACTGCATTGAACAGGCTGCAATCTGAATGCTCTTATTTCAGAGTAGCAAGTGACTGCTTCTATCTATGAACCTCAGGACATCAGACAATTAACAGAGGAGAGTTTTCACTGATACTCAAAGCAAAGATTTTGTGCCCACACTGCCTTCACTGTTCCTTATTCTAAATGGTAAGGCCAGCGTAACAGCCCCCAGATGTTAATATTACTAACAGAAATTGCACTAACATAGTTAACTGTGACTTGATATTATGTCCTTCACGCTGAACTAATGCTACACACAGCATCTTCCTGAAAAACTGTTTTCTGCAGAAAGGATCCAACCTTTCTATTCCATATGTGAAACCTAAAGAATGGATGCTCTCAGGCCATAGCACTTCCATATCTGCAGTTGTTTTGGAACAGCTGAAGTGCCACTGTGGCCTTTTGGTTTTCCATTCAGCTCATCTGAGCACCACTTTCCTACTATCACAACAGAATGAAATTACCATTAGATTCTTTTGATCTTTGTCTTCACAAAAATGAACAGGTAAAACAAAGTCATCTAAGTCTATTTGTGCAGATGTCACCAATTCCCAGAGAGGGGACACTGAGAGTAGTTTCACTTTTGAGAAATCTCACCAGTTGCTGCAAAACAGAGCAATGAGTAAAGGATGGGGTATTGGGCCCAAATAGCAAATAAAGAGGGAACGTGGGTTTACTCACTGTGGTGCCAGCAATTGCAATCCCAACAATTCCAACTAAATGCAGATTGGCATCGATTACATTATGGATTTCAACCAGGCAGTTCTATTAAAAACAAAACATAAAGATTTTCACTCCTAGAAAAACACACTCTGAACAACTCTGCCAACACTTCTCACTAAACAGCAGATGAGCACAGAAAGGATTATTGCAGCCACTGCCCTAATTCTTGCATCTATGCTTTGTGTTTTGTTGGACAATTCCCACAGCATATTGTGAGTACCTGCATGGGCTGTTTTTTACCTATTGTCTGTACATGCTGACACATGCAATTAATCTTCTCATAATCAGTTTTCCCTCGATTTAATCACAGAATCACAGAATTGTAGGGGCTGGGAGGGACCTCTGGAGATCACTGAATCCAGCCCCCCTGCCAAAGCAGCTCCCTAGACCAGGTTGCACAGGTAGCCGTCCAGACCCTTTCTGTGGCAGACTATGCTAAACCAAGAAGCCTATCCCTTCAGACTGATAAAGTACTCATAAGCAGACTTCCCCCAAAAGAGAAATAAAAGTATCCTTAGTAACAACAGAGCGTCTGTTCAGGAGTATCTATGCATTACTAAGACAGACTGCTGACAAAATGCAGCTGTTAAGGAGCCTTCCATTTAGGACTCAAGACCAGGTTGGAGGGAGCCCTGGGCAACCTGGTCTCATACCAGATCTGGAAGTTGGTGGCCCTGTGGCAGGGGGTTGGAGTGTGAGGATCCTTGGGGCCCCTTCCAACCCAAGGCATTCTATGATTCTATGACATCCCTCCCGTCTTGATTCCCAGGCTGTGTGATACTGTCATAGCTATCATGGGATGCTGCAAGCAGGCTTTAGAACTTAGGGCTTACTTCTGCTTCTCCTTTGTTATATTTCATATGGGAATACCATGCTGGGATTTACAAGGTGAAAAGGACATTCTTTCTTTCTTCTACATATAGAGTGACTGCAATTCTACTCAATGATTGACTTGAAAAAGCTATCAGAACAACCAGAACAGAGAACACTTGCCTTTGGCACCTGCATTTTCTCTGGACAAGGTAATCCCATTTGTTGTTCCAAATTATCTTTACCGCAGCATTGGAGCTACATGAGAGAGGAAGAGAGTCAAAGGAGTCAAAGAAAAATCACAGACTGTGAGTCAACTGATAACAATGAATAACTAAAAAAAGAAAAAGAAACAATACTGATCAAGTCACGAATTCATTCAGTGTACCAATTGCTACCTCTGCTAAGAGTTCCAACCGCATGGGCCAAAGTTCTCAAAAATCAATTTCACAGCAAACAGACAAATTTGTGTTAACAAAATCTTCTGCAGGTATCTTATTAACAAAACAAACACGTGGATTTTGGAAAAGAAGACTCCTGGATTCCAAGGAAATGGGTATTTTTAAATGAAGAAAGTTCTAATAACACATATAAGATTTTGAACAGTGCACTAAAGATACAACAAAGAATGTCAGAATTGTGACAGACTATAGTGCTAGGTTTGCAGACTCTAATAAGTCAGTGTTTCAGAGGGCTTGCTTTTCCTGTTTGCCTTTCTCCCACAAAATGCTTGAAATTCTTCTTCAGCTTAGAAATAACAGCCATGAAAGAAGGACAAAAAGGTCTGAGGTTGTGAAATGTTTATTCTAAAGAACGTGAGAATGCTGTAAGCTAGGGCTGGATCTCTATGGGAGGCAGTGTAGATACAGGATGACAGACACAAGTGACATTCCCAAGTCACAGGTCCTGATTCTGATTCAGACACTGACTCTTTGGGTGGCCTGAATTGAGTCACATGTCATATTGTTTTTGTTTTTTCTCTACTTGGTTCAGACTCAGTTCAGTCACTGAACTTACTGTTGGTAACACTGTAGTTCCTAGGACACTGGGCAGCTTTTTTCCTCAGAAAAAAATGCAGATTGTTCACTTTTCTATTTCTCTCTGCATTTTGCTTTATTTATGCCTTGATTTTAAAACAAAAAATGTCCATAGCAGACATATCTTCTGCACAACAAAGACCAGAAGCATTAGCTCAAATTTAAAAGCCTGGCCACTCTTACTTTCAAAGGCAGGAATCACTTGGGATCTAAAACCCAAAACTGTGATACAGCCATCAGAAAACAGAGCTGCGAGCCTCTAACTCCATTTTAAGCAGAACTCAGTTCTATCCTTCCCAACCTTTGTGGGAGACATCCTGAATTTTAAATGTTAATATGACAGTAGAGCAGTAATACAAGGTACTGAAGCTCAGGATGACTACTCACAGCCAAGTGGTAGTGATAGATAGTTCTGTTGACCTTCCCCGGGTTTTTCATGTACTCGTCATAAATGTCTTCGTAGATTTTCTGGGCTTCCTGTATTGCCTGCAGAAATCAGACTTGCCAAGTGAGAGGTAAATAAGTCTTACTCTCAATCCAGTGCAGATTTCCAGCTTGAGTTATCAACCTCCAGAGCAGAAAATTGTTCCTGGCAAACTGAAGTAGACATGATAGGAAAGATAGGAGGTTTTGTGGCCTGATGGCACTGAGAGTTACTCTGCATGGGTCAGACTGCTGAATTCTGCGTTTTGGCTTAACAATTCTTAGTTGGATAAATTCAGTGCTTGAATTCATTTGCCCTTCTCCCAAGAAATACACTCTTTATCATACAGTTCTACTGGATGTTCCCTCAACAGCACAGATGGACTTTATTGAGAAGGGGTGGCAAAATCAGCATCCCATTCTGAAGTTGGACTTGTGATAACACAAGCTCTCATTTACTCCAGACAAGATTATTAAAGAGCCTTGCTAGGAAAAATGTTCTGGAAAGCTTTCCTGAATATGAACCAGCCTGTAGGTCAGTCAGCCATAAGAATCCTGAACTGTCCCATTATAACCTTAGAAGCAGATTGGTACTCACCATTTTCTTGCCTATAAATGCAAATACTCCAGCAGTGATCTCAGCTGCAAATATCACCAACAAACAAGCAAAGAACTGCAAATGTAGAAGAGAACCTTATGTTAGTTTACTCTGCCTCATGTACTTTACATGTACTGCCACTCAATCCTTGACCAGACCTCAGCAGCACGCACAATGATAGAGAAAGCTGATGAACAGGGTCAGTGATAAGAGCATCAAGTCAGGCTTCTTGTACTATGAAAACAAAGGTGGAAATGGCAAAGTGTGGCTCAGATGGTAGTTTCAGGAATGAGAAGGTAATTCCAGGAAATGTGTTACAGGAGGTGATATATGGAAGCGATGCATTAACACAGTGGCTATAGTTGATAGATTAGCCAGTAACAGGACATAGGACATTTCAGATCTTGGACAGCAAAGATCCTTGCACTAATGACAAAAGATATATGCTTCCCAATCATTTCACATCACCTCCAGGCCCTTGAAACCTTTTACTTACTGCACCGAGTAAGAACTGAGACTCCCGCGCTGCTCCACAGCACCCGAAGAATCCAACTGTGGTCATGAGAGCCCCTGCTCCCACCAACACATACAGTCCTAGGGAAAATCAAGATCAGAATTTAAGGTTTCTCTTCTCAAAGTGTGATGCCTCTATTGTCAAAAACATATATCTTTAAGTAACAGTGGTCTGTGGCTTTCACAAAGAACATCTGCTACACGGAAAAGATGCTCTCACCACAAAATGAAACCAATGATTTCTTCAGAATTCTTGGAAAATCTCATAGAGAGAAATGAAATGACTTCCACCTCCCAAGTTTCCTTTCTTCAGAGCAGTTTAGTCCAGGAAGAACACACATGATATCACCCTGAACCACCTTAGTGAGGAACATAAGGCAAAAAATCCAACAATAGAGGGCTTATTTCTGTGGAACCTGGGGCTGGAAATGTGGTGTACTGCTACATCTGTGTTCTACCACTTGCCTGGCAGTACATACAAAGAAAAATTTGAAAGTGTCTAGGAAAGGTTCCTGTGAACCCATACTTTGTCCAGGGAAAAAAAGCTGAGTGCTTCTGGAAGGAAGAAAACTGGGAAAACCCACCCAGAGTCAAAATATGAGGCATTGGTAGCTTTTAAAGGTTAATGTTGTTATCACTGCATTATGATCTGAAGACTTGGAGAAGAGTTGCCTAAAAAAGAATACAACCACAGAACCAGACAAATCATATCAGATTGATGTCTTTTTTAAGGTGATTCTCTATGAAAAGGAGTAGTGTTCAAGACTGAGATGCCAAGAATCTTGCATGCATGGCCTGCAGACTCATGATACATCTCATGATACATGCTGCCCACATGCAGCAGCCAGTGGCAACACTGCATTGCTTTCTTATTCTGGACGTTCACAGCTTAATGTTTTGCAGTTGTTGAATGGTGTAGGGGAATTTTCAGACACATTAGAGAACCACTCTGTGGGACTGTGTTGCAGAATGGACTTGTGGTTTCTGGCCAAATTAGTTATCTGCCTGTGAACAAATTTAATGGCAAAGAAAACAGTAAGCAGTAGATCATCAGGCTAAATGCTTTGAGAGGATAATGAAGCAATCTGTGGATGAGACTGCCAACAAATGGCAGTTCTGATACAAGAACAGGGCATGGGAGATGGCACTACAGCCCCATACTTGGAAGAACAGACCTATGATACTAGCTGTGCTCAAAACTTGGTAGTACAAAAACTGCAGGGGTAAGAGGAATAGCATTCATTTTTGCCATCTATAAAGCTGCTGAAAATACTTCTACCCAACAGTTTCCTTATTCATCTATTAATATGGGCTTTATCTGGGACAAAAAGAAACCACAGCAAAGAATTCTCTTTCCTCACTTGCAAACATGAACAGCCTTCAAGTGGGGTGTCAGTTTCTATCAAACCACCACAACTGTGTTTGAGTTTTATCTCTGGATGCCATGCCACCCGAAGCACCAAAGGCTCTGTGTAGTGTCTTGTAATTGTAGTCTTGGACTTGTGTATGCAGTGTAGAGGACACAGAGATCTGCCATGCCAGTCTACTGCTTGAAAAAGCAGTTTCCTTTCCTGCAAGGAGAGGACACCAGAGCTGCACGCCGAGCACACTAGATGGCACAGTGAGCCCTCCTCTCAGCTCTGGTTACTCAAAATTTTCACGAGAGTTTTTAGTATTCTTAATTACGAAGTGAAATATACTAAGATCTGACGTCATGTTCAGAGCTGCAGGCGTTTACTACTAGCAGGCCTCACGTGACCTAGACTATATATAAAGCCCTGGAAATGGCACTTTGCAATGATTGCTAGGAAAATGAAAATAAAGAGACAACAAAATAATGAGGATAGACAAGTGCAGAGCACACTGCCACACAGGAGTAGCCTGAATGAAGAAGCAGACTTGTGCCTGCTGTCCATTCATTGGTGTGTCACTGTCCAGACACCAATGTCTTAGCCAGATACCCATCACAGATATTGCAATTCTCCTCTTCCTCCACTCATCATGCCCTGGTCCCTTTCTTGTACCAGGGATTACTGCTGAGGAAAAAAAAAAAAAAAAAACATTCTTCTAAACAGTGATAAAACAATGGCAATTAATAAATTTTTACCAGATGTGTCTCAGCAGATAAGCACTGCTGATTGTGCTGGCAGTTCATGTTATGTATTTATTTAGATTTTTAATATTCAGCATCTTGTGACTTCCCAGGAACGAGCATTCTTTAAGCTAATGCTTGTACACATATTCACAGCACAGTGGCTTTCACTGAGGGAAAGATATACAAAGATGTTTGTAGGTCAAGAGTAAATGTCAGTCCCCGTCAAAGGAGAACTGGAAAACACATTAGTTTCAACTTAAGGTGCCGAACCTGATGTTCAACTGCCAAACACCCAAACTGCCATTTTCTGAGATCTCCATGGTAACAAATGCAGTGTAATTACAAAGATGTCTCCTGGGCAGTTTTCTGCCTATTAGTTTCCACTTCAGTCCCTGTAATTACTTATCAGGCAACTTAGGAGAGAACTCAGGAAGACAGGAGAGAAACTTTCCCATTTCTTTGTGTCGCTTATGGCTAGCAAAGAGAAAGTTCTCTGAGGTTCAGGGGTAAGACCACTTTCCAAACTGTGGATTTGCTCTTGCCTGAGGAACAGGCTTGGCATTTCACTTGCATGACTCACAACTAAACCGCCACCTCAGTCAGAACTTCCATTTTAAGGCATGCTACAGGAAGAGCTTCTCACACCACACACTACACAAAGCTGGATTTGCTGTTTGCCCTTAGCCCCACAGTTTTGCAAGCCAGGAATTCAAATCTACCTTCTTCCATCCTGTGCTCAGGAGAGTTAATTCTAGAGTTTCCCCGTGCTCAGCCTGGGATTAAGTATCTGCTGATACTCTGAGAGCTGTTTCCAGTTGAAAAATACTGAGAACATGTAAATATATACGTAGAACTAAAGATGCTTTTAAGTGCCTACTACGTATACGCACATGTAACCTTTCACATAGGAATATGACATTTTCATAACAGACCTAGAATGGTTTGGGTTGGAAGGGACCTTAAAGACCACCTTGTTCCAACCTCCTGCCATGGACAGGGACAGCTTCCCCTACGNGAGAGAAACTTTCCCATTTCTTTGTGTCGCTTATGGCTAGCAAAGAGAAAGTTCTCTGAGGTTCAGGGGTAAGACCACTTTCCAAACTGTGGATTTGCTCTTGCCTGAGGAACAGGCTTGGCATTTCACTTGCATGACTCACAACTAAACCGCCACCTCAGTCAGAACTTCCATTTTAAGGCATGCTACAGGAAGAGCTTCTCACACCACACACTACACAAAGCTGGATTTGCTGTTTGCCCTTAGCCCCACAGTTTTGCAAGCCAGGAATTCAAATCTACCTTCTTCCATCCTGTGCTCAGGAGAGTTAATTCTAGAGTTTCCCCGTGCTCAGCCTGGGATTAAGTATCTGCTGATACTCTGAGAGCTGTTTCCAGTTGAAAAATACTGAGAACATGTAAATATATACGTAGAACTAAAGATGCTTTTAAGTGCCTACTACGTATACGCACATGTAACCTTTCACATAGGAATATGACATTTTCATAACAGACGTAGAATGGTTTGGGTTGGAAGGGACCTTAAAGACCACCTTGTTCCAACCTCCTGCCATGGACAGGGACAGCTTCCTCTACACCAGGTTGCTCAAAGGCCAATCCAACGTAGCCTTGAGCACTTACAGAGAATGGGCATCCATAACTTTGCTGGGCCTCGCCATCCTTGTGGTGAAGAATTTCTTCTGCATATCTAATCTGCCCTTTCTGGGTGTAAAGCCATTACCTCTTGTCCCATCATTGTTCTCCTCGATAGAGTCTCCCCCCATCTTTACACTTCTTGTAAGTACAGGAAGGCCACTATAATGTCTCCCTGGAGCCTTCTCAAAGCTAAAATCCCAAACTTTTACAGCCTTTCCTCTATAGGAGAAGTGCTGCATTCCTCTGATCACCTTTGTTGCCTTCCTCTGGTCCCACTCCAACAGGTCTATGCCTTTCTCATGCTGCAGGCCCCAGAGTGAATGCAGTACTCCAGGTGGTGTCCATCACCTCTTTTGACCTGCGAGGTGCATTTATTTTGATGCAGGTCAAGATACGGTTGCCTTTCTGGGCTGCAAGTGCATGGCTCATGTTGAGCTTTTCATCCACCAGTACCCCCACGTCCTCCTCCACAGGCCTGCACCCTATCCATCCATTGCCCAGTCTGTCTGGGATTTCCTCAAACCAGGAACGCTGAAGAGAACCTTGTAAAAAATTCAGAGTGACTGGGTTACTTTTCAGCTAGCTCCCATTGCAAAGAGGATACCCCACTGCAATCTGATAGGCAGACATATATAATGCCAATGCTTCATGAAGCAGAAAGGAAACACAATGCAAACCAGGCAGATTAGGAACCTACTAATGTGAGTCATTTTTATTTCAGACATGAATCCTTACCACCACCAACACCAGAAATACTCTGCCAGTCCCCTAGACTGGTAGAGAACTCATTTCAGAGTCTGGAGCAGAGCCCACTCACAGAGCTGGTTTTCTTCAAAATCTTACTGACAGCTCGGAGGTACAAATCCACATCTACAGCCTATTGTAAAGAGCCAGAGCAGACAAACCATGCACCATCTCCCTGGCTTTATTTCACATGGGTTTCTTGTTTACCTGGCTGCTATGGTCACTTTCCATTTTAAATAGTTCTACTCTTTCTTTTTTGAGCTGAATAACGAACGGCGAACAAAAAGCCAACTGTTCATACTCCACTGAAAAAACAAGCAGCTCTGTTCTTGGCATGAGTGATCCAGAGGCAGTGATGACAGGAGTCCTAGAACCCAGACATGACCAGAATAGGTTTTCCTGAGGTTGTGAATTACAGCCCTGGAGATATCTCACTGGATGGACTAAGGCTTTCAAGTCCTCAGTGGAACAGCTAAGGGACCCGTAGTGCAAATGCACCACTGGAAAAGATGGGAAACACATAGAGATTAGAAATAACAACCCAGACAAGCATAATAGTACACCGAGTGGCAGAGTTACTAGGCTTGTAACTAGAGATCATCATTTTTATGTTAATAGATTTTTAGTATACATATATTTTGTATAGCTTTATAAAGTACATTGAGAAGAAAGGCAGAGTCCTCTGAAGGAAGATGAATTTCTGGAGAATTGAAGCACACCTTTAATTTGAGCATAATGCACAGACATAACTCTATTTCTTGTGTGAATGTGACAGATATTATGTAGTTAATCTTCCTGGAACCACAAAAGCATTACAGATACAAGCTGGCTTGGTGCCTCCCAGCACCTCTGTATATACCTCTTAGAGAGTTTAATGGGCAGTATAACGAAAGCACTTGGCAACATAGCTATGTGGTTCAGCATCTAACCATTTTATTTCTGATTTTTAACATGGCCAGATTGAGTAT
>VXAB01004687.1:8688-85017 GCA_013399175.1 Odontophorus gujanensis | reverse complement strand
CCAGGTTGCTCAAAGGCCAATCCAACGTAGCCTTGAGCACTTACAGAGAATGGGCATCCATAACTTTGCTGGGCCTCGCCATCCTTGTGGTGAAGAATTTCTTCTGCATATCTAATCTGCCCTTTCTGGGTGTAAAGCCATTACCTCTTGTCCCATCATTGTTCTCCTCGATAGAGTCTCCCCCCATCTTTACACTTCTTGTAAGTACAGGAAGGCCACTATAATGTCTCCCTGGAGCCTTCTCAAAGCTAAAATCCCAAACTTTTACAGCCTTTCCTCTATAGGAGAAGTGCTGCATTGCCTTCTCAAAGCTAAAATCCCAAACTTTTACAGCCTTTCCTCTATAGGAGAAGTGCTGCACTCCTCTGATCCCCTTTGTTGCCTTCCTCTGGTCCCACTCCAACAGGTCTATGCCTTTTTCATGCTGCAGGCCCCAGAGTGAATGCAGTACTCCAGGTGGTGTCCATCACCTCTTTTGACCTGCGAGGTGCATTTATTTTGATGCAGGTCAAGATACGGTTGCCTTTCTGGGCTGCAAGTGCATGGCTCATGTTGAGCTTTTCATCCACCAGTACCCCCACGTCCTCCTCCACAGGCCTGCACCCTATCCATCCATTGCCCAGTCTGTCTGGGATTTCCTCAAACCAGGAACGCTGAAGAGAACCTTGTAAAAAATTCAGAGTGACTGGGTTACTTTTCAGCTAGCTCCCATTGCAAAGAGGATACCCCACTGCAATCTGATAGGCAGACATATATAATGCCAATGCTTCATGAAGCAGAAAGGAAACACAATGCAAACCAGGCAGATTAGGAACCTACTAATGTGAGTCATTTTTATTTCAGACATGAATCCTTACCACCACCAACACCAGAAATACTCTGCCAGTCCCCTAGACTGGTAGAGAACTCATTTCAGAGTCTGGAGCAGAGCCCACTCACAGAGCTGGTTTTCTTCAAAATCTTACTGACAGCTCGGAGGTACAAATCCACATCTACAGCCTATTGTAAAGAGCCAGAGCAGACAAACCATGCACCATCTCCCTGGCTTTATTTCACATGGGTTTCTTGTTTACCTGGCTGCTATGGTCACTTTCCATTTTAAATAGTTCTACTCTTTCTTNTGCCAAACACCCAAACTGCCATTTTCTGAGATCTCCATGGTAACAAATGCAGTGTAATTACAAAGATGTCTCCTGGGCAGTTTTCTGCCTATTAGTTTCCACTTCAGTCCCTGTAATTACTTATCAGGCAACTTAGGAGAGAACTCAGGAAGACAGGAGAGAAACTTTCCCATTTCTTTGTGTCGCTTATGGCTAGCAAAGAGAAAGTTCTCTGAGGTTCAGGGGTAAGACCACTTTCCAAACTGTGGATTTGCTCTTGCCTGAGGAACAGGCTTGGCATTTCACTTGCATGACTCACAACTAAACCGCCACCTCAGTCAGAACTTCCATTTTAAGGCATGCTACAGGAAGAGCTTCTCACACCACACACTACACAAAGCTGGATTTGCTGTTTGCCCTTAGCCCCACAGTTTTGCAAGCCAGGAATTCAAATCTACCTTCTTCCATCCTGTGCTCAGGAGAGTTAATTCTAGAGTTTCCCCGTGCTCAGCCTGGGATTAAGTATCTGCTGATACTCTGAGAGCTGTTTCCAGTTGAAAAATACTGAGAACATGTAAATATATACGTAGAACTAAAGATGCTTTTAAGTGCCTACTACGTATACGCACATGTAACCTTTCACATAGGAATATGACATTTTCATAACAGACGTAGAATGGTTTGGGTTGGAAGGGACCTTAAAGACCACCTTGTTCCAACCTCCTGCCATGGACAGGGACAGCTTCCTCTACACCAGGTTGCTCAAAGGCCAATCCAACGTAGCCTTGAGCACTTACAGAGAATGGGCATCCATAACTTTGCTGGGCCTCGCCATCCTTGTGGTGAAGAATTTCTTCTGCATATCTAATCTGCCCTTTCTGGGTGTAAAGCCATTACCTCTTGTCCCATCATTGTTCTCCTCGATAGAGTCTCCCCCCATCTTTACACTTCTTGTAAGTACAGGAAGGCCACTATAATGTCTCCCTGGAGCCTTCTCAAAGCTAAAATCCCAAACTTTTACAGCCTTTCCTCTATAGGAGAAGTGCTGCATTCCTCTGATCACCTTTGTTGCCTTCCTCTGGTCCCACTCCAACAGGTCTATGCCTTTCTCATGCTGCAGGCCCCAGAGTGAATGCAGTACTCCAGGTGGTGTCCATCACCTCTTTTGACCTGCGAGGTGCATTTATTTTGATGCAGGTCAAGATACGGTTGCCTTTCTGGGCTGCAAGTGCATGGCTCATGTTGAGCTTTTCATCCACCAGTACCCCCACGTCCTCCTCCACAGGCCTGCACCCTATCCATCCATTGCCCAGTCTGTCTGGGATTTCCTCAAACCAGGAACGCTGAAGAGAACCTTGTAAAAAATTCAGAGTGACTGGGTTACTTTTCAGCTAGCTCCCATTGCAAAGAGGATACCCCACTGCAATCTGATAGGCAGACATATATAATGCCAATGCTTCATGAAGCAGAAAGGAAACACAATGCAAACCAGGCAGATTAGGAACCTACTAATGTGAGTCATTTTTATTTCAGACATGAATCCTTACCACCACCAACACCAGAAATACTCTGCCAGTCCCCTAGACTGGTAGAGAACTCATTTCAGAGTCTGGAGCAGAGCCCACTCACAGAGCTGGTTTTCTTCAAAATCTTACTGACAGCTCGGAGGTACAAATCCACATCTACAGCCTATTGTAAAGAGCCAGAGCAGACAAACCATGCACCATCTCCCTGGCTTTATTTCACATGGGTTTCTTGTTTACCTGGCTGCTATGGTCACTTTCCATTTTAAATAGTTCTACTCTTTCTTTTTTGAGCTGAATAACGAACGGCGAACAAAAAGCCAACTGTTCATACTCCACTGAAAAAACAAGCAGCTCTGTTCTTGGCATGAGTGATCCAGAGGCAGTGATGACAGGAGTCCTAGAACCCAGACATGACCAGAATAGGTTTTCCTGAGGTTGTGAATTACAGCCCTGGAGATATCTCACTGGATGGACTAAGGCTTTCAAGTCCTCAGTGGAACAGCTAAGGGACCCGTAGTGCAAATGCACCACTGGAAAAGATGGGAAACACATAGAGATTAGAAATAACAACCCAGACAAGCATAATAGTACACCGAGTGGCAGAGTTACTAGGCTTGTAACTAGAGATCATCATTTTTATGTTAATAGATTTTTAGTATACATATATTTTGTATAGCTTTATAAAGTACATTGAGAAGAAAGGCAGAGTCCTCTGAAGGAAGATGAATTTCTGGAGAATTGAAGCACACCTTTAATTTGAGCATAATGCACAGACATAACTCTATTTCTTGTGTGAATGTGACAGATATTATGTAGTTAATCTTCCTGGAACCACAAAAGCATTACAGATACAAGCTGGCTTGGTGCCTCCCAGCACCTCTGTATATACCTCTTAGAGAGTTTAATGGGCAGTATAACGAAAGCACTTGGCAACATAGCTATGTGGTTCAGCATCTAACCATTTTATTTCTGATTTTTAACATGGCCAGATTGAGTATTAAAGATTAATGAGTTGACACACAATGAAGATGGCAAACAGAATCATCTCTACACAGTGTCATACAGTCCTCAGCAGCTTCTCTGGCCTGCACACCACTGCGCTGTCAGCTACCGCAGCGTGGGCAGTCTGACCAGAATAAAACACAACTGCGTAATCACTCACTGAGGCAGGCCAGGGGATACCCCATATGCTCAGTAAATCATACTGTCAGAGTTCAGGATGTGGGTGCTTTTCTTTTGTTTTGGATTTTAGGGGGGAGGAAGGGGGGCACTGATTATCACTTTTTTTTTTAAAGCTGATTTCCAGTGCAGCTACTTTCATTTTCCTCTCAGGACCACTATCAGCTTTTGACAAACCACCCTTCAACTGACAAAGAAACTTGCACAGATGATAGAAGGACAGATGAGTTCATTGCTAAAAGCCTCTGCAAGGCCCAGTACACGTGATAACAGGACCACCCAATGCTCCGCCTGTGGTGCTGCATCTCTACACACAGACTGCTTTGTCAGCAGCTCCCACTTTAAGACCGATAGAATTTGTGAGGCTATAGATTATGGAGAGAAAATACTGCTAACTAAGGGTGCAGTGCTTGACTCCAAAATACATGAATAGAATATAACAGAATGAGACACAGGAATTGCAGTTTACATGGATTTAACTGTTAGCCAACTCATGTTTGCATGGGCACCCATTCCAATGGAGAAAAAATACGAATATCCTTCAACTCCAGACATGACTTCATATCCTAAGGCATGCACCATCTAACCGTACTGTTCAAAGCCAGAATGATCACTCGTGCTCTCTCAGACCCCAAGAAAATGCCACAACCACCCTGAAACTTCTACCCACAGCTGGTCTGGCTCTGGATTGTAGTATGGATCATGGAATTGGAGCAAATACCATAACATAGCAGAAATTTTGTGAGCTCTGTCTGTGCTGTGGAAGCAATGATTCAGTGCTGTTAGTTCTGAGAGTCATCCAAGTTGATCCATTCATGTTCATCAGTTGTTACCTTTCTTGATGAGGCTTCATTTTCAGTGCTACTGGCAGTGAAGTGACCCTCTGCACTTCATTTATTCACTAGGGATACACTAAATTTATCCTCTGTGTTGCCCACAGAGCCAAAACAGACTTCTGTGCAAAGAGAGAAGAGTGAATGTCTTGAACTGACACTTTAAAAGTCCCTGTGTTAGTTCTCAATTCATAAATGCTCAACGTGCACTCAGCTGACACTCAGTCTTCACAACTGTGCTTAAGTGTGTGGGTGTACATATCCATATATATCTATGTTTTTTTATTTAAGAATAGCACTATTACAAATAACTAATTAAAGGAGGAGCAGAAGACCTTTTCCCCACTTTGTCAGTACAGTGCTACAAACAACTCAGATAAAAGATGTTACTACCCAGCTGTTGACCTCCTTTGCTGAAATTATTATTATTTTTTAAACCACGATGGGATAGAATAACATGAAAATATTGTCATGCCTCGTCACTGCAGTGGGATCTCCAAAAGCTGGAGAGCTGGAAGGAGAAGATACCCAATCTTAGAAGGCTGCTCCTTATATGTAGTTGAAAACTTATCTTCCACTCTGTGAGATACATCCAGTAGAGCAGATGGAGACCACGTGGATCAAGGAGTTCCAGTTCTACCCCCTTATGCTGTAGGTTAAAAAACTGCAAGCTGCAGTGTGGAATATGGATCACTGAACAGAAAACCACAAGCAACAGGAAACTAACACCACAGATGTGCTTGACCTCAACACTGCTGCCTGCTAGTTGTTCTGAAACCAACAAAAACATTTAATTGGCTGGAAAAGCTGAACAGGCCTGAGTGCCAAGTCCTGGCCTGAACTATTCCAGGGGTTGAACTGCTGGTAAAGAACAGGGCTATTTAGGGACGCTCATTCCGGCCTAATGGAAAATGCAAGGATATAATTACCAATTATTTTAAACTAAAACAAAATTTCCAATCCAGGAAAAAAAAATCACTAGGAAACAACAGAGAGAGACTGGGTAGCTTCAGCTGGAAGCCCCGAGATGGGTTAAAACAAACAAACAACACACACACACACACACACACACACACAGAAAACAAGAGAATATGCTGCTCTTTGAAAGCAAGAAAAGATGTTGCCCACAAGATGGTGATTCCAGACAGTGTTTCAGCCTACAAACATCTAAGTGCAACTGCACTGTTGTTTTAAGCACTGACATAGAGCTGATCTGATCACGGAGGATGAGTTATCACAAGAGCAATCAGTGTAGTAGAGCTAAGTAAATTGTTTTTAAATATATGGTCGTATGTTTATATCTCCAGGTCACGCTGATGATCTGCTTCTCTTTCAGCCCTCTGGGCAGCTGCTTCTTGTGCACTGCACAGTATTCCATATTAAGAATTGCTATGCAAAATTCTGGCTGTCACCCAGACTGCATGTTACTGAGCAAATGCACGAAGCCAAATAAACAGTACTCCTAGAAACACCGTCAGATGTGTTGAATGCACAAATGTTCGAGGGACTTAGAGTTGAAATGCCCAACAGAGCTAATGCACTAGAGCATGACCAATGAGAGCAGCCTTGCTTGCTGCCTAAAACACTGGTACTGAATTTGTCACCATTCTTTTACCATTGCCTCAGTCACAGATTGTTGACACGCTCAGATTTCTGACTGGATGACCTCTCAGATGCTCAGAAGTCCTAACAGCATTTAACATGATTTGTTATGAGAGTGGGGAGCAGATTATTATTTTTTTCTTTAGCAGACTTCCTCAAATCAGAGCACACTGCCTATTACAAAAAAGGGTCAAAACCATGCCTTAGAGCTCAGCCAGAAATGCAGGTTGAAAAGAATGCTTAACATATCTATGCCCTTATCACTTCCTCTGCTAGCAGTTACATATTACAGCACACAGCACTATAAATACATGTGACAATCAGCCCAATAGCTGAACGTCACAGAACATGACTAAACTTTTACAAGAACATTCCCCAGTACTTCCTAAAATGAACAATTCTCAATAGCTTTCATAGTTCTTATTCAGGACTGAAACAGATTAAATCTGCCACTAAAGAATATCTTGTTTACACAGCGTTACAGTCTGCACTGCAAAGCTGGTACCTGTTTTCTCTACAGGATTTACTTTCTGGCTTCTAACACACCAATAGGAGTTGAATTTGAAGGACAGAACCAACTCCCTGTATTGCTGAAACTCCAGGACCAACTATAAGTGGGTAAGGCAGGGAAGAGTTTCAGGACACAGCACAGGAAATTCAGCAGGTGTAGAGTGGATCTGGAAATAAAGGTAGTGCTGCTGACACAGCAGCTCAGATGCAAGAGAAAAGGTAAATCATGCTTTCTGGCTCTCTGTGTCAGTGGAGATGCTACGGAGTATTTTGCAGTATCCCTTAGATCCCAGTCACATTTCCATCTGAATGGTTTTATTCAGCCTTCTAAACTCCAGGGAAAGCTTTGCTGGACATAACACTCAACCCATTTATTCCCTCAGTACTGTACAGTCAGCTCTGTGCTTCTGGCCTTGTTCCATGCATATATCAAAAAAGCTTTGGCTTAAGACTGTGGTGTATCAGGGTGATGGTCTTTGTTAAGAGAATGGGTGTATTTAAAGTAACTGTGCAGTCCAGTCAATATTCCTGTGATGGGTGACTGAATGTTGGGACATCCTGGGTCAACTCAAGTCCTGGACACCATGCAAGGATGGCTCGATGGCCGATTGGGTATTCATTCACACCTGGCATTTTCACATGGCAAAAATAATTATACAAATTTTATTGGCTGAGTCTATCTCAAGGGGTGAAATATTAAAACAGAAAAAAAAAAATCCCTCCCTTCTAATGAACAGCCAAGTTCGATCTGCCAGCGGATGGAGAAATGCAGTCACTGGCCACACTAAACAGCTGCTATTATAGAAATGTACAGGTGGTGTTTCCCAAAAACATAACTGGGAATCCTAGGGAGGAAAAAAATTGTTAAATGCCTAAAATTAGATGTGACCAATACCAATTCTGTGGGCTTGGGGAATTTGTTGCTTCCTGCCTCACTGAGATGAACAGTTCTTGAGGTGAAAGCACTGTGCAGTTTTCAGCTGTACAAGGATTTGTTGTGATACTTAAAATCACACTGAGGGCCTCTGCTTACAGACACAGGGAGGACTGGTGAGCAAAACTCTTACTCTTCTGTTGGTACTAGAGACATTCAGAAATGACACTGTTCTGCTGGTTAGAAGACACACAGAAACATCTGGAAGGATGTACTGGTGTTGCAGAAGTCTCTGACACATCTCAAGTTCTATTGCAACAGTATAGGCACAGTTCATTTAGTATATGTGGGAAATGGATCGCGTCTGAGAGAAGAGTTCAGTTAGACCTAAGGAAATTGATAACATGCAGAGAGAGGCTTTTCAGTTAGGCCTAAGGAAATTGATAACAAGCAGAGAGAGGGTGAAAGCCATCGCTCACAAGACACGGCACCAGAACACACACACATGTGCAGTTTGGCTCAGGTATTGTTGGCCTTCATATAATTCAGTGATTGAGCCAATTCCTATGCACCAGAATGAAACCAAGGGTAATGGCTGCTGTCATCACAGCTGTTTTAACTTACCTATGAAGAAATACTCTGGAGACCTTTTGTCTGAAGCAAACTCTGCCATAGCCCCACCAAAGCGCAGCCACAGGCCAAAGGCAATGACAGCCAATCCTGCCAGCTGGAAAACACACAGACTAATCAATACTTTCATAACAATTGGCTGGAGAGCATCAGAAAGGCGTCCATGGCATTTTACACTTTCTTGAAATCCCATAGCTCAAGATTAAACTGACAGAAAATGCAGGAAGCTCTTGCTAGTGTTTGGTAACTGTGAACTTCTATTATAGTCCAGTGTACTTTGTTCTTCTAGCTCCTCAGCTTAGTGGTGCTTCTTAACTCACCACTGACTTTCAAACCGTGTATATAAGCTCCTTCAGACATTACAATTTGGCCTGAATTGCAATGGACAAGGAACTGGGGAATGGAAGGGACCAAGAGGGGAGGGTGTGAGCACCCATGAGAACAGACAGGATGCAAATCCAATGAGAAACACTGCTCTCCTTCCTACCAGAAGACCCAGGACTGCACTGCAGCCATACTGCATCCAGGAGGCCACTCATGGCCTCAGCCTGAAGTCAAGATGCTGTTACTGTAGGAAAAACACCATCAGGGGAGTGCTGCTAGGCCAGTAATTGACCACTGCTGGCTTGCTACAAACCAAGCTTAGACAGAAGCATCTTCATTTATTTTTTTCCAACCCTCTTACCTGTTTTAGGGCAAAGTGACAGCCTTTTGTGCTAAGAGATGCCCTTTCCATGTAGGCATCACAGGTCCAGCTCTGGGGTCACAAGATATGTGATAGCATAGAGAGACCAGCTGGACCTCAATCATCATACCAAACAACAGGAGAACTTTCAGCCATTTCAGAATTACTGCTGCTGCTGAATTGTGAGTATGATTCTGTTTGGAGCCGCACCAGAAATAAAGGCTTGTATTGTTCTTTGAGATGTGCTATCGTTAAGTGTGCTTGGACCAATTCTGGTAGGGTATTTTTCCTATAAACCACTGTGGGACTCCCTGTCAGAACCTGGAGGTGAAATGATCATTACAACGCACAATATCTTATATCATATAAACAGTTAACAAAAAAAGCATGAGAGGCTATCAGATGGGTGGCTGATGTATCTTAGTTTGTTCTCTACAGAGAAAAGGAGACTGAGGGGAGGCATCATGGTGGCCCAAAGCTTCCTCACAGGGGAGCAGAGGGGCAGCACTGATCTCTGCTCTCTGGTGATGGAAACAGGACCCCAGGGGACAGCAGGAAGCTGCATCAGCAGAGGGTCATGCTTGGTGTTAGGAAAATGTTCTGCACCAGAGGATGGCTGGGCACAGATCAGGCTCCCCAGGGCAGTGGTTACAGCCCCAAGCTGTCTGACCTCAAGGAGGATTTGGACACTCTCAGGCTCTCAGAGTTGCCAAGCTGGGGTATTCTAGGATTCTATGAATGCTCTCCTACTCTACTGATGGAGGCTCAGAGCTTAGGTCTGCAGCCAGCACCCAGCCTGAACGAAGTTCACCAAACACCTACTGCTGACCATATCCCAGGGCACCTGGTGCAGTGCCTTTTGCTTCTGCCTTGCATCACCTGGCACTACGATTCAGCTGGTATTGCTATGAAGGCAGGCAAACATAGCTTGGAATTACTGCTTCCCTCTGAGAAGGTGAAGAACGAGATGTCCTGGGGTTCATACCTCCCCTGCTTACGGAGTGGGCTCAGCGTGCAGACTGCTGCCCACCCAGGCTACTGAGCAGCCACAACAGTTTGGAAGTGTTTGAAAGGAACGCCCCAGCCCAGCTGAGGAGCTAGTTTCTTCCATCTCAGTGAAAGACAGATAACAAAACACAAGTAATTGTCACTCTTGTGACAGAGCTTTGTCCTTCTCTCACTAACTTGCAGCTGCAGCTGAGCAACATAATTCTGTTCCCAGAGCCTGAGCACAGCAGCACTGTGTACCCAGGGCTTGCAGAGCTGTCACCAAGAAGGAAAAGCATTTAGTGTAACTGTGCTTAAAGGAGACAAAATCTCAAAGCTGGCTGCTCCAGAGAGGCTGAACAGGATTATTATGTGGCTTTTTTTTTTTTTCCTAGTGAATCAGAAAGCAAGAAGATGTTTTAAAAAGCTACATTTCTAAATGTGAAACTGGAAAACGATGGGAAGAGAAAACGCAGCATGGGGAAAACAGGAAAAAAAGATAACTTGACATACATTGTGCTGTGAAACTGTGAGCATGCTAAAAAGCTGTTACAGCAGGAGAATGGGAACTGCATTCTCTGATGAACTGCATTCTCAGGGTGTTGCAGTAAGCACTGTTCTTTGCCATTGGAAATGTTATTACCAGAAAGCATCGTACTGTGGGGAAGCGATCCACCGCAACACACTGCAGGGGATGCTGGGAGAATCCCACATGGCCTCCGTTGTCTGCCAAGTTATGTTTGTTGTGGAGATGGTCACTATTTCAAGTCATCATCGACAACAAGACGTTATCTCTTCTCAGCAACGCCCTCGCCCATCCCTTTTTTTTTTTTTTTCTTTTTCCCCCCAAGAAGAGACGCGTCTTTATGGAAAAGCGGAGAGCACGGTGCGCTCTCGCAGGACAAACTCAGCCCATCGTGCGGGGTTACTCGTGGACCTCCTCCAAACTCTCGTCCTACGCGGGGCAGCCCCGCAGGGGGGAGGGGGGCACGGTACGGCACAGGACGGCAGGTGTCCGGCAGCACGACGGAGCCCAGGGCAGGCACCCGGCCGTGCCCGCAGCAGCTCCTCGCCCCCCACCCAGCCCGCTCCCCGCACCCGGCCCGGCGCTCACCCAGAAGCTCAGATTGAAGATAAACAGCAAGATCTTGATGCAGCGCATCTCCTCGTACGCCGTACCCATAGCGGACGCGGCTCCGGCGGCAGCTCCGCTCCCCAGACGGTTCGGGGCGGAGTTGCGGGGCGGAGCTGCGGGGCAGGTGCGGGGCACTCCGCTCCCCCACCCTGCGGGACGGGCCCGCCCCCTCGCGGCCGTCGGATGGAGCCCGAGGGGAGTGGGAAACGGGACTGTCTCCTTCGAGGTGGTTTTCCCTCGAGCTTGTCATCTACGGGCTCTTGAAGCTCATTTTCCACTCCCTCGTGCTTCCACTTCTCAAGGTTCAGCCAGGAATGCCGACTGTTTCCAAACGCGCTGCTCTTCCCTCTCTTACTTTTTTTTTCTACAGCTCAGGGAGTCAATTTGAAGCTGCCTGCAGCTCTTCGATGAGGGAACGTGAAGTAAAGCAGAGGCTCTTGAGAAGTGCGGTTTCTGTGCTGAGCGTTTCCTCGCAGCGCTCAATGAAGAAAGCGATCATTTCCTGTTGTGTACTGTATTAAAGTAACGGTAGAGTTGTACCCATCCACGTCAGTGTTTCGCAGTCAGCTTGTTACAAGGTGAGCATGGCAACAGTGCAAAAAAGCATAAGAAAGATGCTCGGGTTCTGTTGTTTTAAATGCAGTTCCACTAACCCAGTGATCAAGGAATCCCAAAGGACGTTGGAGGTGGTTTCTGTTTTCACCCACTTTGTTGTTTGTTTTCTGCTGCTAGAAAGCAGCGTGCCAGGTTTGATTTGGTTTGGTTTGTTTGTTTAAACCATCCCAAACGGTTTATTTTCGTTGCAACTGCTGAATTTTACAAAGAATCTCTCGCTCCATTAGCAACGAAATATCTTCTGTTGTTGTTTATTTAAGAGACCTTTCAGCCTGCTTTATGACACAAAGCGAAACTCTGCAGGTTTTCTTCTTGTTATTTGAAGTGGTGCTGCTGTGTTAAATTGTATTGACCTCCCAGGCCCCTCGTATCCCTCCCAAATCACTGAGGAATCCATTTGAAGAGACAAAATAATGGCAAGTCATCAACTCTCCTAAGAAGAAAGGTTTAGGGAATGGGGCTTGTTTAGCTTGGAGAAGAGAAGGCTCTGGGGAGACCTCATTGTGGTAGCTTCCAGTACTTGAAGGGAGCTATCAACAGGAGGGGGAATGACTGTTTACATGGGTTGACAGTGACAGGACAAGGGGGAATGGTTTTAATTCTTAGGGAGATTTAGGTTAGATATTAGTAGGACATTCTTATTCATTCTTTGTAGATGTTTTGAAGGTTTTTTTTCAGTCATTTGTTTTTGCAGATACATCTATGTTAAAATTCCATTGCTTCTGTCATTTACAGTGACAAGAACGTGTGCTCTTGATGTCTAGAAGTTTTGAATGTAAAATCACTCTATGAGGATTTCATTTAATACTTTTGCAATTATTTTCTTCTCATAAAGGTTCCAGATATGATTTTTTAACTACTCCTTCATTGTTCCTTCTCTAAACTGTTCCTGGAGGCCTCTTATGGCAAATGGGCCAGCCAACAGTCCATGCAGAAAATGCTACCTTGTGAGCTTCAGGATTGGTCCCACTCCCCTCACTCAGCCTCTTCTCCCCTGAATTCTCACAAAAAGAAGCACAGAGTGTACCTCCTTCCTCAAAGAAGTTCAAAAGATCATCTTTCAAAAACTTTTGTTTTGAATTCCAGAGTTTCTCATAGAGCTCTGGGCAGGAATTTTAGGCTCCTCAGCATCAGCAAAGGCTGTTTCTAAGAGTTCCCAAGCAGTTTTCAGTAGGAGGGAGCTGAGAACTGTAATCACAGAATCACAGAATTGTAGGGGTTGGAAGGGACCTCCAGAGATGGAGTCCAACCCCCCTGACAAAGCAGCTCCCAGCCCAGGTTGCACAGCTCAGCATCCAGGTGGGTCTTGAACATCTCCAGAGTGGGACACTCCACCACTTCTATGGCNTAAGAGGAGCTATGGGGACAGGATGCCTTTATTTTTGAGGACAGAGCTGACTTGTGTTGATTCCTGACTAGAATTGGTGTGTGCTTCTTTAATTATCACTGTAAAACACGGGGCACAAGACCCATTTAATCAAGATTACACATTCACTCTACAGAAAGTACACATGGAGGTTAGACAAATTACTCACAGATTTAATGGCAAGGAGTTTGTGGCATATATATCTTCTCCTTTTCCCCGAAACTTCCATGGTGATCAGTTCCCTACCAACTGGACACACGGTCAGTTCCTACGTGAACTCCAACATTACTTTTCTAACTGGTCCCCAGTCAGTAGCCAACTTGGGCAAAATGTAGGACTGATACCAACAGGCTTTGCAACTCCTCTTCAGAAATCGATGCTCAGGACTCACAGGGGCTGCGTCTCTTTATTCCAACGCCCTTCGCGTTTTGCAATGCGGCAGCACCCTCTTCTGTCAGCTCCGACCTGGTTGCAATGTCAGGCAGCAGCACCAAGAGCTATGTCACAGAATACTCAGGACTTTTGCAAACGGGGAAATGAAAACGAAGGGAAGGAGAAATTAAAAAGTCCGACAGAAAGGATAAGGAAAAAAAAATCTGATCTGAAACGCTAGCATGTCAGTGCTCTCATGATATTAGTACCGCAGCATTGACTTGGGAGGCTGCCTTGCTTCAGGTATGTAGATTGCTATCTCTAATTCAGCATATTTCTTACTCTAAATGTACCGATATCTGTCATTCCACTTAATGATCTCCGTGTTGTTGTTTCTTTCCTGATAATTGGTGTCTGTGCCACCTTGAAATTTGTTGTTATGTTTTTTATTTCTGCCTCCCTAGTGATTTTTGACAAAAACTACAAAGCGGTTAATATTTTATTTCACAGGGCATTATGATACAAATCAGTGTAATTCCAGGAGGAAAAAAAGTAACTCATAATATTCTCATAATATTCTTCTGAATGGGGTTATCAGTTTGTGAACACTCAGACAATCCAAAAATGAGAATTATTTCACGAGTTGCACTCATCACATTGGCTGTGAAGATCGGCATTTTATTTCTGTCCTGGACATGTCCAGCTTCAAAATCCACTCATTGTTTCTCACTCAACCTTAGCTTTATCTATAACCTCCTATTATCATGTATCTTCTCTCTTCCCTGTTTTTATATAGTACACCTTGGATGAGATGAGCATATAAATATTTGCAATAGCTTTCTAGCATGGGAATTTCTTTGCAGTTAGTTTTACAATTATGGAGATCCTGGGACAAAAGACCATTTGTTTTTTGTTATTTTCTCATTACAGAGCATGCTGGGAAATTTTTGTAAGTGTTATCCAACTGTAGCACTAGATGTTTAGCTCCTACTAAACGTGTGATATTATTTTTATCTGTAATGACAGATAAGAAACCATCCTTGCTTGAGCAAGATCAGTTTAAATTCATTTATTAAAATACAGCCAGAAGTTTTAATCCCGTAAAGATAATCTCTAATCTGACTTTAGAATTAAAACATTTAAAATGTTTCCCTACAGGCTTGAATTTTCTTCATTTTCTTCTTCCAGGTCTGATCTACTCTTCCACTGCATCATTGTATTCCTAACTGTTCTTTCCGAAGCTATTAACCTTTGAGAGATGAGGAAGGCACAGTACTGTTATTTATTTCCAGTGCTGAAATCTTCCCTAAGTGTTCTACAAACCTGTTTTGTGATTTAGGAACAGGAAAACTTTTATATTTGCGCTTCTTATCTCTGCACAGTGCTGTTTTTCATCTCTTCTTATGCATGCTAACTTCAAATTCCTCATTCAGGGCCCAAAATAGCCCTTCAGAGAAGCACAGGACAAGAAATGAGGAGTTCCCTTAATAATTTTTTTCCCTTACTTAAATGTGTAATTTTCATGGAAGTACATCTGACTTTAAATTGCAAGGAAGCAGACCAGAGATCATATTGGACTCTGACAGGGCCACTGAAGCTTGCATCATCCTGTTGGCATCTATCTTGCTGTTTCCTTTCCCCCTGAGTAAGTGCTGGAATGCTAGGCCTGGCAGTGCACCTTCTGCCTCAGAATGCAGCTCAGGAATGGCTCACTGGGCTGCAGAGGAGATCAGCAGGAGCTGCACTTCCCCAGCCACCCGCAGCTGAGCAAATAGCCTGCTTCCTCCTTTCCTTCCGTAGATTTATATATTTATATGACTCTTTTCTCACTTTGCATTGGAAGCTGTGACGCTTCAGTCTGCAAAGCCTTCACAATGCTAAGGACTGACATCACAACTCTCACTCTTGCAGTCTGCAGTGCCCTGAGATATGGCCACTGCTTCTTTGTCCCAGTGCCCAGTGGCCCATGAAGGGCTGTTCTTCCTGAGCTTCTGGCTGTTGTGTCTTCATTTATTTGTGAGGCATGTAGCACAACCGGATTGAAGCCCAGCATGAAATTGGAGGTTCCCTGGAGGGACTGGACTGCTGCAGGGTTCTCACAAACAATTATATATTCATGAGAACATTGCCTAGCTCCGCCTTGTGGTATAATTTCATGTAAATCTGTTCCTCTCTTTCGGGAATTATAATCTAATACAAAAGAAAGGAGTGATTTATTTCACTGTGGCCTAGCAATGTCTATTAGAGAAAGCATATGGAAGGCTTTGTTGTCCTCTGTGCTGCATGAGATGATATAGAGGAGGAGAGTTCTGCTCTTTGCCTGGAAAGAAACAGAGTTCCCGTACTGCCTCAACAGCAGAAATCTGTGGTACTGTAAGGTACTGCAAGTATTTCCAGCCCTTCCAGGAATGGGGTAACTGCCTGGAATGCATGCAGTCAGCACAGAGGTCCCAAAGGCCCCAACTCACAAGTTGCACTGCAGGATACTACGTGTTGTTGCTGCTGTCTGGATTTGAGGTCCTTCGAGCCAAGTAGGAAAATGAAACTGTTCCAAAAGGCAACAACAACAAAAAAGAAAGTGACTTAAATTCCAAGCCTATGCCTCAGGATCAAGGAAGTTTACTAGACAGGTTTTAAACTGCACATTTCTGCGGTCCTTCAAAAATGCATCCAGACTGGAATGTGAAACAGGAGAATCGAGTGGTGAAATTGGGGCCACATATTTTCTGTGCTTTAGTTTATTGACACAAAAGGCACTGGTGATTTGTAGCATGATGTTCTCATAACAGCTCCACCAGTGAGGTCTGTGAGTTGGATCCGCTCCTAGGAAGCGAAGGAGCGATGTCTTGCTGGGCATGCTCCCACCAACAGCCTCTGAATTCTGTTCAGACCTACCTGCAGATGGCATGACTATTCCAACAACAAAAGATGAAGACCATAAGCAGCAGGGACCTACTAATAGCTGCAGGGCTTGTATCTCATTATAATGGTGGATGAAGTAACCAAGTAAGCTTGAGAAATCCTTAGAAGTGTCTGCCTCCCTGGAGCTGCTTTAGAGTAGCAACTGATGGAGGTGCAGACAAGTTCTTTTTAGTTTTGCCAAACAGTTACAGCAGCAGAAGATAATGTGTGATTTGTACACGGTGCTCAGCATCGCTGAGAAACGCTCAGGGCAAATGGATATCTGAACATGTCTTCTTTACTGTCATAAAGAATGTAATACTGTTCATTTCCTTGGATAAATAGAATAAAACAAAGGAGATGAAGATGTCTGGCAATGCCATTGTTGTTTTTCTTAATATTCCAGTGACAGGTTTCATTCTTTATTGGTAGCCTCTAGGGCACACATATTTTGAAGTTAGGAAGCTGTATCATTAGTAGCATTTGATTAGTGCTGTATCTGGGAGACCATGAAGCTGCCTGGGTGCCTGCATTACAGTCATGTTCTTTTTCTCTTGGCAGAGAAAAGCTCTGCCTGTGTTGTATCAGAGGAATATTTGGACACAGGGCATCTAAGGGAAGTTATGGTTTCTATTAGAAGGAATCTTCAGTCCAAAAGGTTTGCCATAAATGACTTTATTCATTTTAAAAGATATTTATCTGCTATTTAATGTGTTCTACAGGCTGTATAATGGCAATGGTTCCACTTCCAAATGTATACAATATTTCACTGGGTTTTACTAAATTAAAACTTTTGCAGCATGGAAAATTAAAATCACTGGTGCACTGGGACATACTTACCTAGATTGGTCCTATCTCTCAGGCATCCTTATTCCTGACATGATAGCATCTAATTTGCTTTTCCCTTCACGTGTCTTCTTGAGTGCCGTTTTTCTGTTCTGGCTTGAAAATGTCCCAATTTACATTTATTTTAGGTATTTCAGATGAATGGGAATATACCAGAGAAAGCCATTATGAACAACAGTCATATAAACAAATAGATGCAAGGACTTACCTCAAAAGATGAAAAAAAGCCAACAGTTGAAGCTCATTTTGATGAAGGAAATGTTTTAAGAAGGAAAAAGCCTAGCATGCTCTTAAGAAAGTTTTTATATTTCTCAGCAGTAATGGAGTTCTCCCACTGGCAGCAACAGGATAGCTAGGCTGTTCCTCAAAAGACTGCCAGTTATCAGAACAGATGTTCTGCAAACAGTCATCATGTCTAAATTGTTTTTGTTTTTTTTTTCATAATTAGTCAGTAGAGTACTTCTAATGATAGTCAAAATTCTTTTGGTGTGGGGATTCGCTAATTACTGAACTTGAAATGACTACAGCTTGGGCAAAAACGTGTGCTTTAGAGAGTTATGCAATGATGTGACTAATGAGAGGACTAGAGGGAATGGCTTCAAGTTGCACCAGGGGAGATTCACACTGGGTACTGGGAGATACTTCTTCTCTGAGAGAATGGTCATGTACTGGAATGAGCTGCCCAGGGAGGTGGTGGAGTCAGTGACCCTGGAGGTGTCCAAGGAACTTAAACACTGCGTTGAGGAGCATGGTTTTGTGAGAAACCATTGGTGGTACCTGTTGGTGGTAGGTGGATTGTTGGACTGGATGATCCTTTAGGGCTTTTCCAACCTTGGTGATTCTATGATGTGAGGAGGAAATAGTGCTGCAAAGGACCTGTTAGCACGTGGACACTCATACTATGTGAAAATTGAGTGTACACAGGACTTCAGGGGAAAGTATTTAAGGGTAAGGAATTAAGATGTGAAGCAGAGGGGAAATGTATTGATGATATGCTGAGATACTGTATTTGTACAACAGAACACAGTTTCTGTAAGGGAGAGCTGCTGATCCTAGCTACAGCTACTACTTCTGATTGGAAAGTTGCCTTAATTTTAAATAGATTCTGGGATTTTCCCAGATCTTAGAAGTAATAGAAAAAGGCATTCAAAGTGGAATAGGAGTATGTGGTTAGCAAAAACGGGGGGAAAGGTACTGGAGTTTTGCTACCATCTTGTGAACTGGAGGGAAGAATTTGAGACTCAGTTCCAGTGTTTAAGTTTGTTTGTGTAAAGATGAGCCAAATTACAGGATTTTTCCACATAAATCATTCCACAGCTGGATAGCTCAGGCTGTCCTTTATTTCCACTATTCTCACTTTAATATTTTTTTTCCTGTTTCACTTTTTAAAACAAATACTGCTGGATTCCAGAAGGCTAATGCTAGGAAAGTACTCCACCTATTCTTATACTTGCATTCTTATGCTGTTTCTTTAAGCATTCACTGTCAGCTACCAAAAATGTAGATGGACCATTGGCATGACCAGAATGTGTATTTGTATATGGAGCATTTCTTTCAAGTCAGTTCTGAGAACTTCACTACTCTGAAACAGCTTGTGCTCTTTCCACTTCAACCTTCAAAAACCAAAAAGCAAACTGAAAACTCAAAACTCAAAACCATTTGGTGCCCAAGTCTATTTGCTTTCATGGTCTGCATGCTAGTGATGCTAAAGAAGCTAAACCAGGAAACCTATTTGGAAGACTGTGTACCCCAAGCAGGAAAGCTTCCAAAAACGCTGAAAATTTTACTTGTGACCAACGAGATAGTGAAAATGCAATCTGTGAAAATAAATGAATAAATGAATAAATTGCTTCATATAAATTAAATGTTTGGAGAGACAAAGAAACTGAAAAAGTAGGTAGAACTATACTTTTTTTTCTAGAATTGTGATATTTGAAACCTTTTAAGGTCTATATTAAGAGCACTGAACCCAGTAGCAGCATCAGTTCACAAACAGAATGAAGACGAGATCAGAAGTGTGTAATAAATACTGCTGTTTTGCATTTTAGGAATTAAAGAGATAACCGCCTGCAAAACCATTGATAACTGTCACTCAATGGCTTTCCAGAAAAAAAATAATAATAATCACAATCACCATTAATTTGTTCAAGTTGTTCACAATGGTTTATGTGGTAAACTGTACTGAGCTGTGCAAACGTTTCAAGCCAAAAGCAAAACCTCTAATAGAGCCCCACAAATCGACGTGAGTGTAGACTAAGGTATTCTGAAGCTACACTAGAGGGCACTTGAGCTGTTCCTTCCAAAGTCATTAATTAAAGGCCAAAACAGCAGAGTGCTTACACAGGAGCAGCAGCGGCCAGAATAGAGCACGGGAGTGAGTAGGATTTCTAGGCATCATGTTGGTAGAACAATGAGTGATCTTCCCCCAGAGCCTCCTGTGGGGGATTTGTTGTACATTTCTATGTGTATTTTTTTCTTATCAGCTCTCATTGTGAGACCACAACTCAAGACACAAGAGTTCTGAGCTAATGGGCCAGGTCTTTATAGACACGGCCCCATAAAAATACTTTTGAGCACTTAGTGCCATACAGGCCACGTTTTCTGGGTTTCTAATGTTACCTTGATGTTTCTTTTGTTTTCTAAAAGGGCATGCTTTAAAAAGTGTGATTCTGGATGTATGGACACACCATATCACTGAACAGTACTGTGAGCAATGGCTTCTAACTTGACAGGAGCATGCACAGGTGCTGATAAAGCATTAGCAGATTGAGATGTTGCATTTTACCTTCTCCTCATTCACAGCTCCTTCTCCCTCCTGGGTTAACCTGTCCACTGCCTGCACTTTTATATACATAGCGGATATTCAGAGTGAATTTACACCTCTCTGAGATCAAGGACTCCCCATCTGAGCCCCCTCCTCCATTTTGGGGCTGCAGTTTTGGAGCCTCAGCCCTGCAGCACTACCACTCCCTGCACATTCTCTTTGCTTTGTGCATCCCTCTGGCTCCAGATGTAGCTGCACAGCAGAACTGGAAATTCATTTAAAGCAAATGATGGTAATGTACGTGTCAAACATACTCTGCATGAAAATTGGCAGCTGTCCACAGAGCAAGCAGTACTGATCTGGCTGGGTTTCAAACAGTCCTTATGCTTTGACAGCAGACACAGTTGAACTCTAATCCCCAGCATCTTCACTCACAGTTGTCAGAGAAGTGAAGCTACAAGATGTGAGGGACAACTGAGATTTTGAGCAATTACAGGCTGCCTGGTGAGTCAGGTTTCATACAAAGGACTGGGACCTGATGTATCAGTCATCTCTCCTTTATATCTACCGTGAAATATCTCCTTAAATGCATGCACCCTGTAATACAGCAACCACTGGCTGATCTAGGGATCTTTTAATTGTAGCCTCCTGTTTCTCAAACAGCCTCTAGCCTCCATCCTTTCATACCTCAGCCTCCTGTCTTTCATACCTTAATCCCCAGCTCTCTCAGCTCTGCCATCGCTGTGACATTACTGCTCTGTGTTTCTCCCAAACTGGTTCCCCTCCTTTTTTCCTTCTCTCTCAGTAATTTCATTTCTCTCTCAGTAATTTCATTTGTTCTTCAGTGCATGGATCTACTGCATCTTTATCTTCAGCCAGGTGTGGATCCCCTACTCTCACAGTCTCCCCCTGAATGCTCCTCTCAGCTCGTACAGGTTTCCTGCTAGTGGAAGGTTCCTAATCCCCATCAGCATGGTGCAGGAGCAGCAGTGCTGCAGCAGCAGTTACAAAGCATCTTCACAAGTAGAGCTGGGCCTTGGGACAGTTCAGAGGGTGAGTTTATTTCCAACCTGATTCGAGGCAGGGCTGTGGCTGGAAGGCCATGAGCAGTGTCTGCCAGACTTAGATAAGCAGTGGGGGTTGGTGTGTGGGGAGCTTGTGGAGTGGGTCTGCTGCAGAAACTTCTGGACCAGCAGCAGCCTCATGTGACTCCTGCTGTCTTACTGTTAGGCCTGTGGTCTTGCCAATACAGGTTGGTTCTGGTTCTCTCTCTTCTTGGTCTTCAATCTTTTCCATCTAGTTTAAGCCTAGCATCACACAAATATGAAAATGTGATTTTCTGATCAGAGAGGGATGCAAGAGTCTTAGTGGGATCCGCATAAGTTATCTGGGCTGGCAAATGTAGTTAGTTGGCTGCCATTTTGCCCTTGTTTGGTTAAACAATTCAGAATTGGGAAAAACTTCTTAAAAATATATTGCTAGCTTATCCCTTTTGGCTTTTCTGTACTCAGTTCTCATGAATATCAAGTCAAGTGGGAGTTTCTCCTCTGCAAGGCAGCTTGCAGTTGTCCATGTTGCTTGATAGCCTGTAATGCATACATGGCATTTCTTGTAGTGAAAAAAAAAACTGTGCAGGGGAGGAAGCTTTGCTGGTGTGTCTGAGGGCTGCTGAACAAGCCCTCACAGGATCCACGAGCCACCTCCAATCTCACTGAATTCCATTCACATGCAAGATGTGTTTTTGATCTGATTCCTGCTAGCTAGCAAGTCACAGAGTGAAACAGGAGTGCTGCCATCCATTTTCCATGTATGAGGAAAGAGGAAGAATTTCTTGTTGCAGATGCCAGTTTTGTTCCTTAGGATGCTATTGGGCTGTGCCTAGAAACTGCTAATGAGTTTGGTGCAAAAACACTGGATGGGACACATGACTACTCCTCACTACAGGCATATCAACCTAATCTATCTATGGAGTTACCAGTGCCTACAGCACACCTGTACAAACCTGATAACTTGAATCCTCCATGTTCTCATTAGCTTTTTGTCTCTCTGCAGTATCTTGCAAGGTGTTGTTTTTGTTTTGGTTTGGTTTGTTTCTTGGTTCTGCTGTAATTAGAATTTAGAGCACATGGGTAATAAAAAATGTCAGATTGTAGTAACCTCATAAATGGTTTGGAGCTGTATGCAGGAGAACCTGTTTGTCTGCATTCTTAACCTTTTGGGTGCCAGAAGTTACCTCAAGGCTGTGGGCAGACCCAAGCCGTGTAGTTTGGCCTGTGGGATAAGAATCCCTGTACTTCATTAAAAGCAGTGATAAAGAAAAAAAAACAAAAAAAAAACAAAAAAAAAAACAAAAACAAAAAACAACCTCTGGAAGCGAATGGCACATATAAATGGGGTGATTTTAAAGACAGCATTGGGTAAACAAAGGGAAAGGATTTGCTTTCGTTGAATTGTCTCTTCTTAAAATTAATAACTTGTTTTCACCACCTGGAATCACTCAGTGCAGTTGCACAGATGCCACCAGACAGAAAAATAGTTACTGTAATTTCACAAGATATTTTACTATATATTTTCCTTAACTCTTCTGCTCTCAAATTGTTTAGCTGTAGATTTTTTGTTCTTGAAGGCTAATATCAACTCTCAGCATGCTCGTATCACACTTAATTTCCTAATTTCTAAAATTTAGAATTGAATAATTGAACGTGATTGTGTAGATCAGTCTTTGGTCTGACTCAGTATGCTGTTTTAATGCTTTGAAGTTGTGGAGATGATCTAGTGGTGAAAATGGACCATCCATCAGCCTGCTTCTCCCATCCAGTGCATGGAAGGACATGGGTTTCCCATCTGGACTGAACGTTTTGAATTCTTTGTTTTCTGAGCAGTAACTCAGGTTTGTTTTTTGGTGGCAGTAATGAGTTACGGGCTGAGATTTTTGTTGAAGAGCACTTTAAGTGCTTAAGCGTGTACTGTATCCTGCTTGAGAAACCTGTGGCTTCCCTATAATTGTAAGTATGACTGGTCTTGTCTTTTTGGAGTATCTTGAAGGGGAAATACTGTGTCCATTAGCATGCCTATCCAACCTGCAGGAAGAGAGATTACCCCCATTGTGAACTGACCAAATAGGCATGCATGTGGAAATCTCAAGATGACTGCAGGCCCTTCTCCAAACATGTAGGCATAGTTTTGCAATGGCTACCCAAATGTGCATAAAGGATGTTACTTTGTTCTCTCAGTGTACACATTAGGTGGAAATACCCTCCTTGTATTCAGTGCTGTAATAAAAAGTAACGCCTGCTTCTTAATACTACACGAGTGTTAAGGAGCTTTATTTGGGCTGGAGTTTTTCCATTGACATAATGACACTCTGTATAGCAAATGTTTTAGAAGCTGTGTCCTCATTTTTTTTATTTTTATTTTTTGTAAGGTTTATTTCTTTTAGGGTAACAGAACCCTCCTTTGTTTGCAGATATTAGAGATTTTTGCTCTTTGCAAAGTATTTACTAAGAATGTAGCTTTCAGTGTAGGCAGGGATACAGCAAAATAGAACTGAAGTGAGATGCTCCAGGGAAAAAAATATGGCTTGGAAGCAGCTCAGTTCTTTGCATTGAACTGTTGAAGGTCAACTTACAAGTTTCTAATCAAAAGCTGAAACCAGATGGAAGTAAAATCTGAGGAGTAATACAGAAAGTATGTTGCAGAGAAGATCAAATGGAAGGAAGATGATGTACATGTTCTCTAACGACTGCAGAGTTTCTTCAGAAAGTTTTATAGGAGCATAACTCTGATTATACCCCACATTTATTTTGTCTCTAGCTGCATATGTGAAACAAAATAATGCCCTGTGGAGTTAGGAGTGTGCACTGCAACACAGCACATGTCAGCATCAAACTCAGGTTTTTTGTGTTACTGAATTATGTATAGTTAACTAACAGACTTTCTGTGATCTCTGAAGACTTTCTTTTCTGCATTGAGCTGAAAACACAAGAAATAAAGAAGTGTCCCCTTTGCCGGGAAAATTTTGTTGTAATTTCTTTTATTTTGAAGCAGTAGGATGACTTCTGTGCCCTTGTGTGGAAGAGTAAGAGTTAGGGTATCCAGCAGTTCAAGAAAGAGAAGGAAAATAAATAATGAAATCACTCTAATGAGAAAGATGTGTCCTTATTGAGAGAACGGGAATACCATTCCTTCCTTCTTTGGGGAATACATGAGCAGAAAAAATGAACTGAGAGACAATAACATGAGTGTTGTCAAAGTATTCTAAAAAATAGCTGAGATTTGTGCAGATGCCAAGTCTAACTTTGGCTGATTCTCTTTTAGGAATTTTGTAGAGTAATCTTCTGAATTCTATTAATACAACATGCAAATATACTTCAGACACTGTGGGTTCACACTGTGGGAGTAAAGTGTTTCTTAGTGATTTTCGAAGGCCAAGATGATGTATGTTTGTGAAATATAAACATCAATGATATATGGAAATTGAAGATGATGAAATGTTAAAGCAAGGGAAAGGATAGTGAAAAGAGTAGTATATATCACATGTCCAAACAAATGTCACACCTAAGATTATTATATTAATCAATATTGGTTACTTGTTCACTATAGTGGCATGTAGTCCAAATAAGTACCTTTGCTACCTTCAGATCCAGCAATCAATTTTATATGTTAACATTCTAGCACAAATTACCTCGTAACAGCACTCAACATGATCTATGTTGCAATGTGAATGGCACCCACCATTACTTAAAGAAGGTTACCCCGTCAATTAAACACCATCATTTGTTGATACAATACATTAACATTCCTAACATACCAACTGATACGGCTCAAGGTGGTTAAAAGCATAGATGTCAAAGGTATGACAGGATATAAGGCCTGTCATAAATATTATACATGAAAATGAATGATTGTAAAAATGTATTGCATAGCAAGAAACATCATGAGAGGTTAAGCATGCTGGACTCTTAGTCGACTGCAGAAGCAACATCTTGCCTCCTGTTAGAGTTGGTTTGCATCATGCAACAGAACCCTACTGAATCCTTTATAATTCCTAAAGACTTCTTTCCACTGTAGAAGTCCATTTGTCTTTCCCAAATGTGCATTTTCCAGGCTCTTGATAGAACTAATGTATCCTCAAGCTCCATTTCAGTTATGAATCTATAGAACTTCTGGTCATAGTGCAAGGCATTCAGATTGCTTTTACTCTGCTCCAGAAACCCAGGACTGAACACTCATGATCTGTGAGTCCCAGAGGCCAATCAAATCTGTTAGTGCGAGATTACACCCATTACTTACTTAATAATTTGCCTTAAATAATAATTTGCAGCTGATTCTTGGTGACCTTGAAGCTCTCTTTATTAGAGCAAATCAATAATTCTAGTGCTGGCTAGAGTATTTCTTCCCCCCCCCCCCCTTCCCGATATATTCCTCCTTTTTATTTATAATAGAAAAAATTGCTATTAAATCTCAGAATCTGTTTTTTGTCTTCCTGTAAAAGCATAAGAAATATTTATTCGAGTGTCAAGATGCATACTATTTATCAGATTCTTCAGGCCTCATAGATCTGATACTCATTGATTGTTTTTTTAATATGTTCTTTTGTTTGGGGCTTCAATTATATCTAGAGCTTTACCAGTTACTAAGGAAGAATGCATACTGGCCTCTCTTTTGTAAGTATCCAGTTCAGCCATTGTTGGAAATAGGGGACTGAAGTGAACCTTTGGCATGATTGAATACAGTGGTGCTCATGGTCTAAAGTAGGGCGTCCTGGGCCACACTGAGGAAGAAAAATTGCCTTGGGCTGCATACAAAGCCTATAATACAGTTAATGTGTACAAGTAACAACTCCCCCCCCCCACCTTATTAAAAGATGAAAGAAAAATGTAGAGTTCAGGCACATACAGACTAAAACTTGAGTAGCATTGACACTATAGGCCGCATGGAAGCCCCATAGAGGATTTTACTTTCAGCTAAATCAGTTCTACACAGAATCACAGGATTGTAGGGGTTGGAAGAGACCTCTAGAGATAGAGTTCTTTTTTCTATACATTTTCTTGCTGCTTCATGCATTATATAACTTGAAGCAATTGCACTTATCTCAGGAAGAGATCTTGTAACTGAGTCCATTGTATTTGAAGAGATGGTGTATTTGCATGCCATGGTTCTCTGTTTATATAATATAGGCCCTTGATTGTGCTGCCCTGGAATATGAACAGATGAATAACATCACCCCTTACTTTGAATAGATGTTTGTTTCCCAAGATGTAATGAACAAATTCTTTTAGAGTGAGTCTGTTTCAAGAACTGCCATTCTCTGAAAAAAATAAATTCAATGCTCTGGAAATAAATTTATAATCATGGTAATAGACTTATAGAACCATATGGGTTGGAAGGGACACCTGGAGATGTCCCAGTCCAACCCTCTGCTAAAGCAGTTCCCTGCATTAGGTCATGCAGGAAAGTGTCCAGGTGGGTTTTCAATATCTCCAGAGAAGGAGACTCCACCACCTCTCTGGGCAGCCTGTTCCAGTGCCCTAACACTCTAACCATAAGGCTACATTCTGAAGAGTAAGGATGTTACACAAGTAATTAATAATCTACATAAGCCAAATCTGTAATTATAGTTACTGAACTAGGTTAACTAAATTCTTTTAAGCAGCCCTTTGAGCTTCTACTGTTCTTACGTTCCTTCTTGTCTGGGAGTGTAAAAATACCCCACTGACTCAGCAACGTTGCGTACTAAGCAGCCTCAAGACCTTTGTGCAAGAAACTTCTCACTTTCACTGTGAAAAGACAAAGGGACCAGCACAAACTAGGAGATGGTACAAAAGGAAGGAAAAATGAATGCTTACCCATCTCTGAGGATCTAGGCTCACAGGGAAAGAACTCCAAAGAAGGAATCTCCTACAAGAGATCCTTCCTCAGTGGCAGTCAGCCCTTAAATGAGGTCTAAGAGGGGTGCAGCCTGGCTCCACCCCTTCTGGTCACACAGGTGAACTGCCTTCACCAGTGCTCCCAGGGCTGACCAGGACTTTCCTTCAGGTGCTCCATCAGTGGTTCAGGCAGTCCCCATACACACTGTTTCCTTTTGATTGTGAGAATATTGTTGGCTACACAGGGATGTGGTATGCTGAAGGAGGAATACAGTATTTTTTTTTAGTTAAATGTTTCCTGAATGCTCTTCAAACCCAATATTTAAGGGGTCGTGGAGGGAAAGGTTTGCATAAAAGGGTTAAGAGATATCTTCCCCTTCTGGTCTCCCCATGTACCTCTTTTTTCCTTTCTGTTATCTCTTTTAGGACTGTCTCTGTATTTGAATTACACAGAGCTGAACGAAATGATTGGCATTACAGACCATGAGAGTGACTTCACATTTGTGTGATGCTCAGTTTTCCTTGCCTGAAGTCCACTTGGGGTGTTACTCCCAGTGAACAGGCCCTTTACCCTGCAACATGCAGTCACAGCACGATGTATATATGTTTTTAATATCTTCCTATAAACTTACTTTCTGTTACAGGCACACCACAGGCACATCTCTCAGTAGCGTTGTTTGGTGCAGTATTTTGTCTAAACATTTTCCCACTGGATCTAATCCAGTCTGGAATTGCAACTGTCATGAGAAGGCAACAAATCATTCTGAGAAATATCTAAATTTTCCCCCATTGGTCAGAGCAATGTTTATGAACAGCCAAAGCCACATGACAGAGGGTACTCTTGAACCCTTTTAGTAATCTACACTAAAAAAGTACCAGAGCTCCCTTTTCTTTTTCTTTTTCTTTTTTTCTTTTCTTGGTATGAGTAAACCACAGAACTACTGTTTTCTAGTTTGAACAACCCTGGGTAGAATGTCATGGGAAAAAAAGTCAGGAAAGGAATTGGACTCAGCCCAGAAACATTTCTGACCCTCATAACTGCTTTATTTCTTCAAACAAATAAAAAACAAATCAAAACAACAACCAACAAACAGCTTTTTCAGAAATTTGCATATTCTTTGAAAGAATATTTTAGGACATTATTTTATTGATAGGGATGGCATATGTGTATCAATTTGTGCTCATTTTAAGTCCCATTAAAAAAAAATCAGAGTAAAACACTGTTTACTTGCCATGAGGTCACTTTTATATCTAAAGCCTGCAAGATAACTGAAAAGGATCAGCCTTGCAGAGAGTTACATTCAGCAGCTGTTTCTGTATCATCTAGTAGTTATCATCTAGTTTACCACAACTGCTGTCTTGTGGTAAAACAGGAGCAGCATGTTTCCAGTTTTCTTGCCTAGCTTTTGCAGTTCACTGATACTACTCCTGCAGTTGGCAAGACAGATGGCAGAAAATGAGTTAGATGACAAGAAAATGGTACCTAAATTGCTCTCAGCTTAGTTCATCTATTAAGTTGCTTCAAGCAACTGAAAAGCTATTTATTTCAGGGTAGCCAACCTAATCAAAGGAACATCCGTTTTTGCAATGAGATTTCGGTTTTATAGTTGCTCTCCTATACAGTTTAAAACCAATGAGTATTGTCTTCTGGCCAGATTAGAAGCTGGATAATCTGTCTTGTATTTTCTTACTTTCAAGTTCCTCTACCTGCTTCCAGATATTCTGCTGGATTGTTTTCTTTAAGTACTAAACTGCTGTATAATGGTTCTTCCGTATTCTTCCACAGTTTCTTCCACTTTGGGTTACAACTTTCAATGTTCTTTAGTTTGGGCTAGTTTCTTTTTACTTTTTAACAGTTGCTTGGTTGAATTGTCAATGAACAATTTTAAAAATGCTGGAATTTAAGATCCCATATCAGGTCCAACTGACTCTTGCAACTCTTATAATGTTGTCAAATCAGCTTTTTACAGTGGTTGACAGTGATAGGATAATGGTTTTAAGCTCAAGGAGGGAAGGTTTAGATTGGATATCCTGGGGAAGTTCTTTATAGAGAGAGAGAGAGCAGTGAGGTGCTGGAACAGGCTGGCCAGAGAGGCTTTAGATGCTCTGTCCCTGGAGGTGTTCAGAACCAGGTTGGATGGGGCCTGGATGACCTGGGCTAGTGTCAGATCTGGAGGCAGAGGGCTGGAACTCAATGATCCTTGGGGTCCCTTCCAACCCAAACCATTCTATGATTCCATGATCTTGCCAGAAGTGACTATTCTAGAAAACAGCAACTTATCCAGAAAACAGAGAAAAGTAAAAATACAACACACAGTGATTCCAATCCCTACAAGAAAGCTCTCTGACAATGCTTTTAATTGCTTCAGTGAAAGATGTTGCTTACTGAAGAAATTATTCCAAGGGTGTGGCATCTACAGTGCTTCTCTTAATCATGTTTGAATAAGGGATTAGATAATGCATCAGTGTCATGATGAAAGGAATTGTATAGAGAAAGTGTGCCCCTGTTTTGTAACCAGGCTCTTCCTCTGTCAGTGTCAAAACTTCCTGCCTATATTGCAATTGAAATGAAAATAATCAGGGCAAGGCTCAACAGATTATAACCTGATTGCAAGACTGAGGGTTAGAATGGGCTTTTGGCACTCCAGGCTTTTGGCATCAACTCAGCAGTGCATACGCAGAAGGATTTCAGACACGTCAATACAAAACCTAAAAACCAACACCAAAGCTAAACTGGAATAACAGCAGTGGTGAGAGGATGAGTCCCATGTTAGGTGATGGAAACACTAATTCACCCTTTGAAGGCATTGCTGGTATGATTTGGCAAACACTAAGATGCCCTCACCATGTGTTGGTATTAAAGACTTTTCCATGACTGTTCGCTGTCTCTGATGTATGACACAAAATAGACTTTCATTGATGTAATCAGAAGCTCTTAAAGAAAGATATATTATTTGGTCCACTGCAAATCGGAAGGCTAAGCCTCCAGAATATCAGCAGCAGTGTTACAAATGCTTTCCCATGTTTTGTTCTGTTTACTATTCAATTATTCTATCCTAGTGCACTGCAGGAAAATTGCCATAGCACTTGTTAGCAACTATCACATGAGTATTGTATTCCTTCATCCACATATTGAAATCCCAAAAATATGGAGACACTGTAATAGGGTCTGTATACATAAAATATTCAAAAGCTCTCTCTCAGCCCAACTGTAGCTGGGTGACAGCTATGGGCATGAATTCAATAGAAAAGATTTATTAACTGCTGTGTGGAGTCCTTTTCACTTTTATTTCACTCTTTTTTGGCCCTTTTTTTAATGAACAGAAAGAGATGTCAGTAATAACAGTTCACCCTCATGTAGAATAAACCAGGTTGCAGTCTTAGAACCACAAAATCAACTGATATGATAAGCACAGAAAAGATCACAACAATATCTGCAACAGTAAATACACCTCTCACCACCCCATAATGAATAGCTAAATGTTTACTAATTTTAATCAAGTCCAGATTTGTAACACTAACTCATAGAGTTTGTAATGACAGCTCTTTTTCTCTCAGTCTTGGAAACACAGGTAGTGTCTTTTTCATAGAATCATAGGATGGCTTAGGTTGGAAGGGACTTAAAGGATCATAGGATCATTAAATCCCTTATCTTAACCCATAGACTCTCCACCTGTTCCTGACTCAGAGGGAGCTCCTTGCAGTCTATCCACTTTTTACCATAGAGGGCAACACCCTGACCCATCCTACCTTGCCCATCCCTTCTGAAAAGCTTATAGCCCTCAATGGTGGCATTCCAGTTAGGCAAACCATCCCACCATGTTTCTGTGATAGCAATAAGATCACAGTTTTCCAAGTGCACCATGGTTTCTAAGTTCTCTTGCTTATTTCTCATGCTGCATGCATTATAGAGGCACTTCAGCTGGACTTTTGGATGCATTACTGCCCTAGAGGAGCTCTCCCACAGACCTCCAGAACAAATCTGCTATTTTCCCTTGCAGCTTCCTAAAGTGACAGCGTTCCTGGGCTCTTCTCTGTCACTCACCCAGCATCTCTATTTTAAAGCCCTGGTGATAAACCCAGCCAGCTTGTTACCTAGCATATTCTTGTCCCTCCTAGTCAGTTGTGTCCCATCCCAGGCCAGCTTTCCTGGTTTATGAAGATGTGTCCTGGATCATAGAACCCACAACCTTTGGCGTGCCATCACTCACACAGCCAATCATTCAGCTGATCCATTCTTCTGCCCAGATCCCAGTCTCCAACTGGGAGGACTGAGAAGAACACTACCTGCGCTCCCAGTCCCTTCAACATCTTGCCAAGGGGCTTCACATCTTTTTTGATATTTTAATTTCTTGGTCACAGCCTTGTGTGACCCAGCGTGAAAGGCCAGGAGGAGATAGTAGTGGTTTGGCTTTATCATACCTCTTCTTGATGTTCTGGTCATGGGCCCCTGGCAGGCAGAAAACCTCTCTAGAGAGGTTATCCAGGTGAGTGCCTCAGTGCCTCTCAGCAAAGAGCCTCCAGTTACCCTTTGTCTTTTTTTAGTGGCATCAGCAGTGATTTGGGTCCTTGGTTGCACCTTTTTAACGTGATCACCCCTTCTGGTTCCAAGCCACTAGCATCAATCAGTCTCCCATACTGCTGAATTCACCTCAGCCTGGCTACTTCTTCTCACAGCCTGGTCAGCTGCTCAAAAAGATCATCAAGATGGGCACACATCTGCACCATGCTAACCCTCACCTACCTCAGTTCCTCGGGTGACCTCAGGATTCTGGAGGCTGAATGGTAGGAACGTGCTTGAAGGTGTAGCACAGGAACTGTGAGTCAGCTGGCTGCAGAATGAACATTAGCTCCAAAGATTGCTTTTAAACAAAAAGTCAGTTTCAGGGCTTCAGTTTTCCCTGGTCACGCTGACACTCAAAGATCAGATTTATGATCTTTGTCTGTTGCTTTAAGGACACAGAAGTACACAGACATGACTCTGCTCCAATTCTATTTTTTTTCTCTCTGCTACAAAATACTGTGTTTTTCATTGGGTTTTCTTCCATTTCTCCTGTGCTGACTGGCAGGTGGCTGCCATGCTTACTGTGTCTCGTACTGTGTCAGAGCCTATGTGTTCACACTCTAAGTATTTCATAGTTTTCATTGCCTCCCCCGCTACAGAACAGGAGGTCATTATTTGGAGGACTTAGGACAGTCAGGATCCTGCCCGCTCCTTGACCTTTCAGATAACTGGTTATTCATGCAAATATTGCAGAAATGCTGTTCTGGAGAGGACAAAACATTCTTACTGGAATACTGCTGTCCCACACTATAATCACTTCCTAGAGGAGGCTGAAAAGTGGTGTACCAGTGGTTATCTGGACTTGTCTCTGTACCATCACCTTATATATCACACTGACACTATTATACAGCAATACATTTTCTCTGGAGATGTGCTGTCCTTTGCTGTTGGGGTCGGGGAAGGAAATGTTAGAGCTGCTTTTTTCCATCATGGAAAGAACAGCGTGTGAGTAAAGTGTGCCCTCTAGGATTTGGAAGAAACAAAGCTAAAAACCCTAATGGTGTTTGTTTTGAAACAGTTTCTACAATGGATAGCAATTGTTATTCCAAAGGAAACAGTGAGAGAGAAAATACAGCCTTATCCAGTGTGTAATGACCACAACACCCAGCACGGACCTCAGGCTCCCCTACTACTTCCAGAAACCATTCTCCTAAGCAAAGAAGTGATGAGCACAGGGTTGTTTTGGGGCTCCTTGCTCAACACGGACTTGCATTTTTAAATCCTTTTTCTATCATGCACAGAAAGATTTGCTCCTATATCAATGCCTCATTGCCAAAATACCACCTTGAGATCATTTATACTGTTTAATTAATCGACTACATTAAGATTTTTGACTTACATATTTATGTTTACATTTACAACCCCACCACTCTAATATAAGCTCATAAGCAATGAGCTGTAGAACAGCATTTTAATTAAAAAACTACATCTATCTAGACTATGCTTGTATGCAGACAAATATTCTAGAATAATTCAGAATGGATCATTGCAGTGAGAATATTTTGGCAATTTCTAAAAACTGCACTACGAATCATGCTTAGAAATTTATCTCGCATCATGAAGAATTTGTGTTTTCTACCTGGAATATACCGATATAATTAATAAGAGTAATATCTTTATGGATAATCAGTAGAACTAGAGGCAAGTTTTGAAAAGACTTCCTTCAGCTTCTTGACCAAAACATTTCAGCTTAGAATAAACCTACAAGTCACAGTAAGCTGACAGGTTACAGGATGGAAATTGGTTTGTTGTGGAAGAGAGGGACACATGTAAAGACTGCAGAAGGGCTGTACTTCTGCAGAATGGTGAACAAAGATTGTCGAGCAGTCCTGTGAACAGCTCAGAGCTGTAGGGCTGCACTGCGACAAAGGTGAACGCCTTCTGAAGAGTCCTGCTGGTCAATAAACTGCAAAACACGAAAGGTTTCCAAAAGAGTTTAATAAATAACGAGGTTCTTTTTGTATTGTATAAACTATAAATACACCATGCAGTCCCTTTTTTAACTTAAAATAATTTACAGGCTGAGGTAGGGGGATAGGAGGATGTCGTTGTGGGGTTCAGCTCCGTCTCAGGGTCGCCCTGACTTCCTGCTGAGCACACACACACAGGCTGTGTCAATCCGGATAAATCTCCAGGCTGCTTGCTTGCCCTCCATGGTCAGTGCTTTGACAAAGGTGTGTGTGGTGGTGCAGTAAGAGTTCCAGTGCTTTGCATCGATCCCTCGGCACCCGCTGGAGACTGGCCTGGGGTCCCTGCACTTGGTCTCAAAAAAGTACTGCTTAAAAACATTGTTGTTAATGTTGACCTCTCCCAGCACGGTCACCTCTTTGCCTTTGATGTCAGTGGCTGTGGTTTTGTCCCCAACCCACATGCTGACACTGTCACACACTGAGAACTCTCCCCGGTGCAGTACAGGATGTGCAGTCCTCTTGGTCCTGGCAGTCCTGTTGAGAGAGACTGCACTGCTGAGAAATCCTGCACTCTGTCCTTTCTTTGACACTGGAGGTGGCTGTGTGCTGAACAGGACCCGAGAAGACTGGAAACGCTTCTTCTTAAAGAAGTTTTGGTCCATAGCGATATTTAAATCTTCTGTTCCATCTGGCATCCAAGCAAAGCGGCTGTGGGTTGTCTGTGGGGCTGCCTTGGAAATGTGCTGTCCGTTACTCTGTTGTGTACTGGGTAAGGAGTGTTCTGCAGGGTACTCCAGCGGAACATTGTCCTCTGACTTTGGAGCTGCCTGTGTGCCGATCAAAAAAGCTATAATCAGAGTGTAGCACAGCATGGACATTACGCTATGCACCTAGAACAAAAGAAAAATGTAGCATTACTGTAAGCCATGCTGGCAGAAACAGATGGTGTTGCTGGCAATAAACGTGTAAGATACCCAGGACCATACGGATTTCATCCGGCTCTCATGTGGGTACCAGATGTTGATCTTCCGGAAGAGCTCATTCAGACAGTATAAAAGTTGTTCATAAAGTGAGAACATTAGAAAATAATAGCTAGATTATTATTAATTCCTCTGGTATTTGTTATTAGAACACTATGAAGCACTTGTTTGGTATTATTAATGTGGAGACCATATGGCAACAGCATGTTCCCAGGAGTAAAATCTCTGGTGATTTTTGCAATAACCTTTTCGGCCAGGACTGGTCTTTTGGCTGCAAATACCCTGCAGAGGAGCAAGTGTAGAAATAGGATCTTGGCTAAAATAGCTGTCCGTTTAGTTCATTCGTCTGCATGGATGTCCTCTGGGTGAGGGTGGGGACCGCCAAGCTGGTATTTGTGGAAGTGGGGGAACCCCAGTGAATCCGGCCATTAGCACACACTCCCAGCCACACTTACCTGCCATGTGGACAGGCCCCAGCACTCTGGCTGGCTCAGCAGCCTCCAGCAGCCTCCATCTATCCCATCTGCCCTTTCGGGACGCACCACATTGCTGATTTGGGGCAGATAAAGCCCACGCTCCTTCCCAGAAGAGCTCAGACATCACATGTCACAAGGGCAGATGGGATTTGTCCAAGTTCAGGCTGCCTATTAGGACAAATATGGGTATTACATAGGAGCACCATGGGTGATAGACTATTTCTGGTTGGTATCTTAGGTACAGCATAGCGAAAACCGTTATGGTCACAGTATTGGGCTCAGAGGAAAACACTGTCCTTTTCTTGGAGTGCCATGAGCAAGAAGTTGCACAGATGTCCCTGTACAGCAGATCCAAAGCGAGGTCCTTTAGTCTGGGGAATGTGCACATCTGTTTGGGTGTGGAAAACTGTGGGACAGATATCTAAAATATCTCTAAGAACAATATTATGCTGGAACACCAGCAGCAGTAATTCTTTATTAGGTAACTACCATGTGCTGACTAAATCAGCCATATGTTAGGGAACAAATCAGCAGCAGAGGCATTAAAAAAATGATCTGAAACTGCAATCAAGTGCTGACATTGTATTCCTCTGCGAAGAACTAATAAGTACAGGCAGGATATAAACAGGAAAAAAAAATAATAAAACCCTATCAATACAGGCTCCTCCCCTGTCTTGGTGCTTTGTTTTTCCTGACATGCCTCAGCTGGCCCTGAACTGCAGTGTCCAGCCAGCAGGCAGGCAGCCTCACACCGACTGGACAAACAGGGTTTTTCAAAACGAGGAATCAGGCTCTGCAATTCCACTGTGATTTCCCAGCACGTCCTAATGTTTTTCTGGGTTTGGGTCAATGACTGTTGAAGTTCACTCCTTCCTGCTCAGCTTTCTCAAACTAGAATTCAAAGCAGCACTTAAAGCTTTGCCTTTGCTAGGACATAGTCTTGTAGAAATTGAAGAACCCTGACATGTTCCATAGGGTCCTGTGTGTTTGTGCTGGGCTGGGCAAGCATTTAAGAAATCAGTAAGACACACCAAATAGGCTGCAGAGATGCTACAGTCCCTGCATCATGGGGACAAAATGAGAGAGATGCCACAAGTGACATTAGCAGTTCTCCTCACAGCCTTTGGACTGGAAGAACTGGGGATGATAAGATGGTAAGGAGTCAGATGTCTCTCACAAGGATAATCCTTACTGTTCCAGCCTCTTTAATTTACTTAAAGCAATGCTGAGGGTTGCTGCTTGCCCACACGCTGCTCATACTTGAGCGGCCGTCGTCGTCTGTAGAAGGAAGTAGAACGAGGTTCTACTGGCAATGCACAATTCAAAGAGTAACCCCTTGTTCAACGACCAAATTAAAATCAGATGGGTCACTGCATCTCTAAGAAGTTAGCTTTTCCAACAGAAATGTTAATGGAAAAGGTTTGCAGAACAAACTCCAGGCACAATTTAGACATGCCAGAACAGCCTCAACCTATCGTGTTTATACTTAATACCCGTTTTTATTATTCTCTTCTACAGAAAATGAGGCATAGCAATGCCAGCAAAGGGCCCTTTTCTGATTTTCTGCCATATCTTTCTTCTCTGAGCTTCTTAGGTTGCATATTTTAAATCTTTCTTTGTATTTCCTGCCCTGCTGGCGAAGTATTCTATGGGACCATGGTCCAAACGCAAGCAGATGTATTTGGGATGTGTAGTATTTTCCTGAAGATTCAGAATTGAATCATTTAATCAGTTATTAAATGAGTAGAAAATGATTAAAAATAAAAAAAAAAACAGATCTGAAAAGTGAATTAGTCTCAGTGACAATGCAAATAAAAAAATTAACATTTAAGGAACATTTAAGCCCTAGGACTGTCAGGATTGTGACTTCTGCTGATGTAAACACATTTTACGAGCTGTTTTGGGGGGCTGTTTCTAAATTTGCTATATGTTTAGCAACGAGACTCTTTCATGGTGCTTTTTGTAAAGTGTTCATAGTTCCCACTGAGTGCAGACACCTGAGCTTCCATGGAGATGCAGTTTCAGCCTTTGTAACACGGGCCACAACTGTGACCACAAGCCTTCCAATACCAAAAATGCAAGAGTTGTACAAAACCAGAGGATATTTAATGAGCCCTGTGACTTCTAAGTGAATTATCTCTCACTATAAGAAATTGTTTTCCACAGAAGGTATATCTGGAGGCAGAATAAGAGAAGTGAGGGTACGTGGTAACTCCCCTATTAGCCAAACAACAGCAGACCTCAGTGAGGCAACTTGTTAATAAGTCAGAGAACTAAGCTTTTCCAAAAATGAGAGTGTTAAATGCAAACTGCCCCTATCTTCACTTTTCAGAAAACAGATCAATTACTTTTTAATTTCAGGGCGACAACTCTTCCATCATTTGCTCATCAGATGTCCTGCTACCTATTTTCATATGAATGCTTCCTCTGGTACAGATATTTGGACTGCTGTGTGATACTGGTAATTCAAGATTTCAGTCTGCTCTGTGTGTGCTGTGCTTACCTCTGAGTATAATGCACAAAAAGCTGCTCCTGAGAAGGGTCTTTATTTCATCCAGATGCTGAGCTGGGGTTGGCTGCAGCATGCCATCGGGCCAGTTTGGCTGCGTAGCTGAGTCTGGGAGTTGCTTACTCAGTGTTCAACTAGAATTAGAAGTATTTGTTTCAGTAAATAGCCAGCAAATACATGTTTTCAGTACCCTTCCCCACTTGATAGCAGGAGTACAGGGACAAATCCACTCTCTTGACACTGAGCTGTGCCTTTTCCACTGTTAACGGTGTAGGAATTGTCTAGAAAGATCTTGGCTTTCACAAGCAGCATGCTTGTAAGACAAGATACCTTACTCAGCCCCTTTACGAGACCCTAGTTAATTATCCACTGTTCCCAATCCCTCTCAGGCATCTTCCAGGCTCACTGTAAGCAGAAGTGCAGCATAACAAAGCAGTACTTGCTGATGTCATCACCTGAGCTTAGTTTGCACAATAGATAAAGACAAACAAGGATTCAGACCTCCCATCTTCTTCATCTGGAAGGCAAATCTGGTTACAAGTAGAGACACCGCAATTGTCATACTAACTTAAAACCAGAGACAAAACCACAGAATGGTTTAGGTTGGAAGGCACCTCCAGAGGCCATCTCATAGAGATGGTTTGGGTTGGAAGGGACCTCAAGGATCATTGAGTTCCAACCCCCTGCCACAGGCAAGGCCACCAACCTCCAGATCTGGCACTAGCCCAGGGCCCATCCAACCTGGTCTTGAGCACCTCCAGGGACGGAGCATCTAAAGCCTCTCTGGGCAACCTGTTCCAGCACCTCACTGCTCTCTTTGTAAAGAACTTCCCCAGTACATCCAATATAAACCTTCCCTGCATCTGATCCAACCCATCTGCTTAAGTAGAGCCACCTAAAGTAGATCGCCCAGGACCACACAGGCACTTCTAGTACCTACAGGATAGTTCAAATGAAAAAACAAAGAATGCAGATGAAACATCACACATTATCCCGTAGTGGTGATGGGACTCTGCGGATTGTTTGGAATTAGCATTGTTCTGGTGAAGAGATGATGCCTAAAATCTTTCATTCATGTGTGCTCTTTCACATCATAACCTGAATTCAATGGGTACTCAAAAAGAGGATGATGAGATGGGTGTTTGTTAGCAAAGAATTATCTGATTGTTGTTGATATTTGAAAAGAACTTGAGGGTAAAAAAATTGCAGGCACATGAAGGCACAGATTTAAGAGCTTGTCCACTGGCTACTATCAAGGCAAAAAATAACTCTGGTCTTAATTGTAACACTGCAAATGATCGTGTGGACCCAAATCAAAGGAAAACCATTATTTTCCTGATCAGTTGAATCTAGTATTTAGATATCTTCTCAACAGAGAATGTTTCTGATTGTAAATTTATCTCAAATATTTAGGTAATTGATCTGTCCCATTCCATAAGATAAAGAAGAGTTGTATATGGTACTCCAATATTGCAAAGTATCCTGCTAGACTCAGTGCGGAAATCAAAGTACAGCTGCTATGGGATACATGCTCCAATGTACAAAGTAATGTTCAGGCTTTTGGTTTTTTTTTAAGTTGAATTCATTTTACTCCTGCAACATTTTTGTCCACCAGAGATCTGGCTGCCATTTTGTGTGGTTACTGTGTTTGGCTCTGCTACCAAGATCCAAATACAACAACTTGATTTTCATAAATCTGAAATCTTCCAAGCTCATGTTATGTGCTCACTGTATTACTTTGTGTAGCACTTCTGCATGCTATGTTTTTTGCAAGAGTGTGCTAATAGAGCAATAACCCTTTCAATGTACTCTGTCAGTTTAGTAATGATAGAGCTAAAATAGCGGCCACTGCCAAAAATAATCTAACAGCTTTTCTTACTGTTCTACCACCCTAAGAAAACACTGCTTCAGTTCCAACTGGCTGGTTATTTAACCACAAAAGAGTTTATTTTCAGTAGGTTGTATTTTTTTAAACTCTTTTGCTGTCTTCTTCCCGGATTGCCAGCTGTGGCAGAATCCAGTAAATTGTGCAGTGTTATTCAAATGATGCTGAAGACAGCATCTATATGCTATTGCTTTGTACCTACCATTCCCAGCGATGAATATGTCCAACTAAAGTCTTGCTTGAGAATTTACATGCATTCAAGGTTACAAACTTCTGGAAAGTAAAACAAAAAACAAAAACAAAAACAAAAAACCCAACACTCACTTAATTCCTACTCCTTAGTGTCTGCACTGAACTGATGAGCAAGAAAATGGAAATTCTTAATGAATTCAAGATTTAATTCCTCTATTACATCTTACAGTGACTCATCCTGTAAATAAGAGGTTTATGTATGCTGAAGAGCTGGTTGGAAATTACCTGCGTCTCACGCACTTCCTTTTGTTCTAAAGGCCTCCAGTACTGAAATGTTCCTTTGAGTATTTCTAGTAGATGGAGAAAAATGCTGCCCCACAGCAATGACCATGAATCGTGTCACTGTGAGACATCATTATCACAGGATGGACAACAACCTCAGTCCAGGCAATGATAATAACAAGGATGCATGACAGTCCATCATGCTTCGGTCCTTGGACAATTAAAGAAAAAAGGTATTATGAAACATGATCTGCAGGGAGAGGATTTTGGTGAGGATTCACCAAACTGGAAGCCTATCAGAATTTGGAAAACATTTATATTTAAGCTTCATTTTATTCTTCTTGGGCCATATGTAATTGGAATTACTTATTTGCAAGCACCTAATTTGTCACTTGTATATGCCTAAACTAGTAACCAAATATCTTAATTGCTAATGCCCCTGCAAAGAAGCAGCCTTCAGATGACATCTTCCCTGTGCCTGTCTGCCTGGGCCTCACTTCAAGGGATGATTTCACAGCACTACTAAGGGCTCCTAAAACCCGAGTTCCATTTGTCCTAAAACTCAGCCATCAGCAATGGAACAAAAGGAGCACAGTTCCTTTTGATTTCTGGACATGCTTTGGTCCCAGAAAACAAATCAACTCTACTGCTCATCAACTTTCTAGCTTCTTTGAAAAGCTATTCACTCCAAATGAAGAGACCCAATAGGAGAAATCCAGTCTGCAGCAACAGGTGCTGAATTCTTGCAGTAGACATTGGAGACTCTTGACAGAAGAGCACAACAACAAGATGATTCTTGCACAGGACACACAGAGCTCAACTTGCAAAAGGATGCAGCTCTTTTTGTGGCAGGCTGGCTGTTTGTACAGTGAGAAACATGCACAAAGCTGCTTCAACAGAAAATTATATCATATATAAGATAACAAACTGATATTCAGCAAATAAAAGTTATCTGATCTCTGGATAAAAATCTCTTTAGTGCAGTGAGGGAAAAATGATTTAATGGTCACTTGAGATAAATCTCTCTGAAAATAAATAACAGAAACCAACTTTAGAAGGATCATGTGAATCTGATTATCCTGAAGTCAATGGAATAAAACTGGTAAAATGAAGTTAACTAGAGAGAAAAATGCTGGCTAGAAAAATGTTACCTGACCGCACTACAGCTGTATGTAATCTCCATATCATAATCTTTTAAAGCAAGCCCTAAAATTAAGGATTGATATGTTTGATACTTTCAGTGTTGACTACAAACTGTATGCGTATTTTATCGGGCAGCAGGGTTTCATAAATCCTAGTTTGCTGGCACCAAGCTGACTGGAGATCTCAGGCACTGACAGGGAAACTACTGTCAACATGAATGGGAGCAATCCATCTCACCTGCAGAAGCTGGCTACATTTGAGATCTGTGGAAACAGATGCCTCCATTCTACCTTGTCCTTTTCTCTCCCTACACCTTTTCCAAATGGTTCTTGAGCTTGTTCTGCCAGGTGCATACCTTGGTATTTCTGGTTTCCAGTATGAAATGACCCGAAATGGAGAAGAAGTCCAGAGAACTAAAAGATGTGTTATACCACATGAAAGAACTGGAATTTCAGACTTTTTTTTTTTTTTTATGAAACTGCCAATATCAAACTGGAATTCATCTGGAAAGAGAAAGTACAACTGTAATCAGACTGCAATGTTAGTATCCCATCTTACAGCCAAAAGTAGTTACGGCAGAAAAATACGTCTTTAAGGGCCAGTAAGCTTTTCCAACTAATGATCTTATTCCAGCTATTCAGAAGGGAATGTAAATCCTGATTCTTGTCCAAACCTTTGTTAATAAGAACCAGCTGAATTCTAAAAGCAATACGAACATTTTTAATAATATATATATATTCAAGTGCATTTTTTTAAAATTTTTCTTCATCTTTCTACCCCTATGCAAACAAATTTGAATCAAATACAGATATAGAACACATCTTGCAGTGTAATGCATAAAGTGTAGCGACTCCAAAAATGAAGAAAATAAAATAAGCTGATATGTCATGCTCAAATGCTCAAAGATAGATTCCATATCCTGTCATGTTTCTCTAGATGATCCTTGAAACACTAGGGAACATTAAAGAACATTGTGTAAGCACAGACAACATCCAGAAATGATAATAATGATCTTCATGACTTTTAATAATTGATAGATGTGTGTGTTTCAGAATGTCCCGTTCCATTCATTCTTTACCTCAAAAAGGAATTTCATCTTATCTCCCAATACATTTATACTGATTAAAAGCATCAAAGATATTTTGGTGGGAATTCTGAAAATACCAAAGGGAAGTTGAATTCTGTCTGCATTTGGCAAGTCAGAATAAAGGAAGGAGGCAGCAAAGAAGGATGAATTTGAGAGAAACTTCAAATGTATGTCGTACCTCTGCTGAGCTGCTTGCACTTCACTGAAATTTTGTGGCCAGTGAATAGATCAATTAAGCAATCGATAAATCACTTAATCAAACCAGCCATGAGCTTATGGTCTCTCTGTAGTAATCTCTTTTGTAGGTGAAGAATCTGAAGAATAATGCAGTATCCTTACTGAGCAGTTTCTTTCTATAACAGCTAGCTATGTTCCTTTAGTTTTTCTTTTTTTAAAACTTAGTCTCATGATATTCATAATTTCTTTCATGATGTACTTTACCTGACAATATGGAAATTGTGACAAGTAAACTCAAGTGAGCTTTAGAAATTGACTTTCTTACTTCTGTTGCAGTTGGTACAGCCCCCAACACAGTCACACTCAGTCTACACCTACCTTATTTTACCTGTATTTGACTCATTTTCTTAAAAATGCACAAAAGTTAAAGGACTAATACTTAAAATGACTTTAAAATGAATTAAAAAATTAAAAATGCCTTAAAAATAAGTAATTGGTTTGTTGCTCACTAGAGGTTTGATTTCTCTATTCTTTGACATCTTGTAAATTTGAGAGGTACACTGACAGCGAATGAATAGCGGATGTAAACAATGGTGACCTGTGAGACGTGCTGCTTTATATGTGATGACATGCAAAGACCTGGGCAGGTATTTTGCATATCTTCTCTTTGCAAAGTCTTTTTCTGAAGATTGTAATGATCTTGTACTCCATCCACTTCTCCCACTGTCATGGTTCTGTGACCCATTTTCCCCCATACCTTCGAAACAGTGTCCTAATCAAACAGCTAATTTGGGTGCAGGAAACACTTCTGGCTTTGAAGGTCTCCTCTCAATCTCCTCAAGACTAAACAACTCCAATTCCCTCTGTCATTTCTCAGAAGTCTTGTTTTCTCATCCCTTCACCAGTTTTCTTTCTCTTCACAGCACATGCTTGAGCAACTGACTATCCTCCATGCAGAGAGGGACCTAAAGCTGAACATAGTATTTGATATGTGTCTGCGTACAAGGGGACAAGCGTTTCCCTAGCTGGCCACACTTTCTGATGCAAGCCAGGATGGCACTGGCCTTGTTCACCTGGCCACACTGCTGGCTCACATTCAGCCAGGTGTTGACCAGAATCCCTGGTCCCAACAAGGGACATCCACTGGGCAACTTCCAGTCACTCTTCCCTGAGCCTGCATTGCTGCAATGATTGTTATGACCCAGGTGCAGGACCCACCACTTACCCTTGCTGAATGAATGTTCTTTGGTGTTTTATTTTCAGTATTCTAGCATCATCTGGTTACTGAATTCAGATTTTGCTAGGGGGGAAGATGCATCTATTTCCTTTTTGTTATGCTCTTGCATGCTTCTACAGCTTTTTTTTCCCTAGAACTCTTTGGCCTTGTTCTAGGTCTGAATAAATCTTAATGCCTAAATTGCAAGGTCATGCTAACCACTGATGTTGAATTGTTCACACTTAACTCATTGCCCTTCCTGTTATGCAGAGTTTAAAATTCTAATAAGAACAGGCCAGGGTTAGAAGATTACTGCTGCTATGTTTACCAGTGCATTATTACCCCCATGGTCTTTTATTACATTAGGTATATTAGGTTTTCTGGTTTTATAATGTGAAAAAATGAATAGATTAAATGTGCAAATGCTTGGAACTGGGATGACCTAACTGCTGCAAAAAATGCTCTCACCGTACAGTCTTCAAAATAGCTTCAAGAAGCTGACTAAACAAATACATCTTTTTTAGCACTGCTTCACATAGCTTAAAAAAAACAACATATAGAGGAAAGGGATGAAGTGGGAGGAGGCACTTTTGTAAATCCTGGAACAGTAACTTGTTGTGGGAATGAGAAGCTACAGAAATAATAACTTGTAAATAGCATTTAAAGGCTACAGCTGGTACATGCAACACAGCTGGAAACTCAGGACTCAAAAACATTGCAGATAAAAGCAGATCTGCTTCACACATGATGTGAAGAACCTTTGATTTCTCAAACTATTGGATGACAACTCCAGAGCAAACTCATCAGCTTGAGGCAGCACTGCAGCTAAGCTATTGTATGTGAATGTTGTTGATGCCTCTATTATAAAATGAAGCCTACTATTCTAATTGCTGTGGATAATGAGTTACTCATAACATAATGCTTGTAAGGAGTATATTCTCCGGTCTGCATGTGAAATGCTAGCTTTGTGCAAAATTTCATATTAAAAAATGGTAACTTGAACTCAAGATGTACTGATAATACCTGATTATTATGCTAAAAGTAGGCCTGAAATCTCTTCCCAGAATTATGGCATTTTAATTAGAAGAATGTGGACAAAGGCTTAATCTTATTAGTAAGGATAGAGAGGGATAAGGCAGAAACAAAGTCCACAGCAACATAGCCTAAATGTGAAAATCAACAGCTTGGAGGATAGTACTGACTATATTAGCTACAGCAACAGAACTGCTCCGTGCTCCTCTTTGACATAAAAGTTTGACAATGAGTAATTTGAAAGAACAACCTCTTCTCCTGACTTCTAACTGAGTTACTTCACACCCACTTATTTGAAAGCATATAATGGAAATGTAGGGAAAGGTTATTTTAAATTTAGGAACTGAATTCAGAGATTTGTGAAAATAATTGAAAAATAATCATTTTAGGCATTCTGAAGTATTGTGACATTCAAGGATAAATAAGAATCTCAACTGCAGCTGATTCCAACAGATGCTAATCTGTCCCTTGGCTTTGCAGTCTGCTTGAAATAGTACTTGTTTCTTCATGTCATGCCTCTGGCAATGCTTAGTGAAGTTGGAATTACAATCGCCAATGAATCCCATTCTTAATGTCATTAACTTTCTAAACTGTTCCCCATAGCTGGCAGCCTTTCCATGTGGAGAGACCTACTTAGGGAGCTGGGAGAGTGATGGTTTGTCTTAGAATCATCGTGCCCTTAATTGAAATTTTGTTTTAACTTGGTTGATTAGGTCCATTTTGTGATGGTGATCACAGACTGTACACTGCCTGTATTTCTGTTGTGGCTTACCTATTAGTGAAAGAAAAAAAAAAAAAAAGCTCTATGGTTAATTATGATGATTTTTACAAGTAGAATATTTTCTTATCTGAATTGTTGACATCTTAAATTCAGCAAATGTTTGAATTGAAGATCAGAGATGTGGTTCATCTGTGGAGTCTGTTCTCATTTCTAGCTTAGGAAGTGATTTGGCAAAATACCATTTTCACTGGCTACTTGTCTAGCAATTAATACATAACCACTGTCAGAACCCATAAACCACAAGCTTAAGGTTGACTCCAAATTAGGGACAAATATTGATCAGAAAGCAACAAGAAAGGCCCCAGATGACAAGGACTATACATCAAACACAGGCAGCAGTACTGCTATTTGTGTTCATTAGTCCTGTAGTTGTATAACAGATCATAGGTTACAAGTTTACTTTCCTTCTCTTAGAACATGAGTCAAGAGTGACCAAAATGATGTGTGTTATAACATGAACTTGACAATCATCACTTTAGCAGCTGGGGAAGTCAACTATTTGCTTCTTAATAAGAAAAAGTAAAGCTGATTAATCATCTGAGTCATCCTGCTCTAGTTCGGTGTTGGAATGAATGGCATTCCCTATGGATCAGCCTACGCAGAAGGAAATGCTAGTCTGTAATCAAGACCTAGTGACTGAGTTCAATCAACTGTTTCAAAATATCAACCCTGTATTTTTGATAAAATGGAAAGTGGGTATTTTTTTTTCTCTCGACTATGCAGTTAATACATTCCTGAACAATTTGTATTTTGTTTGGAAAACAATTTGAAGATTTCCACTAGTGGCCCCTCAAACTGGAAATTTATGACCCTTTTTACAAGCTTACATTGTGTTACACTGCAGTGTACAGATGAAGGGACTGGATCACAGCACTTGTTCTTTCACATTCTTCTTTCTGAACAGTGCTCCAATGCTGCCTTGTTTCTAGGACACATAGGTTGCAGAGACTCCATGATTTAGACTTGCAGAAGAAAGCAAATTCTTAGAAGCTTTTAGAAGGTAATATCAACCTATTGCAACTCTTACAGATATTACTACCAGCAGCAAAAGTCCCACCTGGAAGGGAAATGGGATATTTTGGAGTTAAGTTCAGATGTCGTATTCTAGAGGAATCAATTCCAGAAGGTTATTTCTGTGGGTTTTGTTTCTTTATATCTAGCAGAAAGCATTTCAAACAGGAGCTGAAGAAAGTTTCTGTCAATTTTTGGCAAGAGTTTGTCCACTTGGAAAAACAGTGGTTATCTGAATATTAGTCTAGTTCCCGATGCCCCAGGTTATGTGCAATGATGAAGAATTTATCATCAGCACATCTGTAAATGAGTCATCTTTTTTCTTGCACTCACATGGCTTCACAATTTTACTGCCTGCTTGCATTGACGTAAAATATTGGATACTTGTCATGTGAAGCTATTGCATCCCATTTGTAATATCGGAAATTCCAAGCACAAATAACACCTTAACACCATGTCACAGTGAATGTATTCATACTCATTCTGTAACCTACACGATATGATTCAGTATTCTTCTTTAATTAGCAATCACAATGATAAAAGTTACAACACACATCTGGCTGCAAATCATACACCTGGAATTAAACATCTTTTTCATCCAGTTCTATTACATAGCACAGACTGTGCAAATGAGGTGTGAGAGCCTTAGATAAGATATTACAAAGTAAACAATAACTTTTATTATTTTCCGCTGGCATAGGTGATGAATTCATCTAATGCCAACAAGGCTTCACCCAATATAAACACCAGAAATGGAGGACTTCTTATTTGGCTTTTACAGGTTGTTGAATGATGGCATTGCTGGGAGAAAAGTGTAATAAAGCTCAAAGAAACAGAAAGAAAAAAAAAAAAAAGAGTAAAGGGTTTTGTCAGAGCTCTTCTCCAGACTTCAGAAGTGTATCCTGGGCTGTGTGTCTTAAGTCCATACCATATTAATTCTCCAAGCAATATGGAGCTCCCCCACATGAGTTTTGGGAATGTAGAAAGCAATATAAATTCTCACTCCAAATTCCCACTGGGCCTTTTACAAACTAGCTATTAAATACCCACAAAGTTTTGCACCATTTATAATGCTAATTTCTCAATCTGGTTTTCTGCACTAGGTAACATAAACCAGAAATATTTTCTCTGTCTACCTTCATGTTCAGCCCTCCTAAGAACAGCATTTGTGTGAAAGCAACGGATAATGAAAAGAAATTGATAGCTGCAGTGAAAAAGCAGTTTGCAGTTAACTCTTGCCTACTGACCTTCTGCAGATGCCATGCCCCTGTGACCCTTCCTAAAGGCCATAATATAATCATCATGACCATGGCAAGTACAGCATTCCAGCAGAGCTGAACTGATCAGTTACACTCATCAGAAATGTGAGTTTATCTTGAAATAGTCCAACTGAGCTGTTCATATGGCTGTCGTAAAGCACGAGCATGAACACCTTGCAGAGCTGGGGCTGCTGCACAGAGTATCCTGAAAGGATCATGAAATAATGGGCAGGAAATGATGCATTTCAGAAAACGCAGGCTGTGTTGTTCACTGCAGGGCAAAAAAGTGTCTTCGTGAACAAGCAGTGTTTAACACTTGAGTCACCCAGGCCATAAAGGCTTCCAGAAGTAAAAGATATATTTCAAAATGGAAAAAACAGATATTCTTTGAGATAGAGCTGTTAAACATGTCCTAATCAAAGTAAGATACGACAATGAGGTACCTGGTTAATTTCCATTACAAAATTTTCCAAAGGGTTTTTATTTTTTATTTTTTTTAATAGCCCAGATTGAATATGGTTGTATCAATAACAAAATGAAGTCAAGCAAAGCAAGTCAATAACCCAGACCACAAAAAGATCTGTCTCTATTCCCATACAAAAAAAAATGAGCTGATTAAGAACAGGAAAAATAAATAATCACTCACAGACAAAAAAAAACCACATTGAGCAAACAAAAGTTTCAAACAAATGATCTGCTTTGACAAGGAAGTAGGTTCATCCTGACAGTTATTTTTTTTCATTTATTTTGATTCTTGGAAGTTTTGTATTTGCATAACATGTACAGTCATAATATTTCTGTCGATGTTATGTAAACAAAGGCCGAAAGTGACATGAAAGAAGGCAGCTTATCTACTGTTTTCTTTTTTCTATCTTTGTGCTTGGATCTTTTTCCACTGACAGTGACAGTTTAGATATGTAACCATTCAATGGGAGTACACTCTGATCTTTCATTAGCACACTGTTATATAGCCTTTGGAAATAGGAAATTTCATTATTGAGTCAAGCACAAAAAATTAGGAAGCATTTTTTTGGAATCAAACGATCAGAAGAAACTAATTCAGAAGTACATCAACTTCTCTGCTTACTGCAGTATGGTTTATGAAAATGGCCAGGGTTCTGTTCAGAAAATAATTGTAGGGACTAATGGCGGACTGAGAGGAGAGCATAGTGGGGGTTGGGTTCTGCAGTCCAGGTCAGGATTTTTCTGCATGCGTAAAATACCCATAAAATATTTTCTTTGGGAGGATAGTACAATGAAATGTGAAAGCCAAGTTCGTGTGATACAACTGTTCCAAGAGGAGATGATGTGAAGCTGATAAAGTTCGATTTGGATCGATTGTGAACTATCATCCTGTAAAAATCTCAAAGCTTTACTATAAATGCAAGAGCTAAGAAAAAGAGAGAAAAAAAGTCCTTACTAGCAAATGATCATTGCCTTCAAGGCAAGGAAGAGTCAAAGGTGTTTTCATTCATCGTTCAGCAGCACCAAAAATTCAACGCTACAGAAGCTTAACATGCAGGATGACTTTACTGCTATTTCCATATACATCATGAAGATATTTTCATTTGGGGCTTAGATAAGTCTCATGTGCATATGCAGGTCCACCCTGATGTCTGTATACATATAGAACCATTACAGTTGGAAAAGCCCTCTAAGATCACCAAGTCCAACTGTCAGCCCATCTCACTGTGCCCACAACCACATCCCTCAGTGCCATATCTTCACAGTTCTTGAATACCTCCAAGGACAGTGACCCCACCACCTCCATGGGCAACCTGTGTCAGTGCATCACTACTCTTTCTGCAAAGAGTTTCTTCCAAATATGGTAATTTTCATGATTAGGGCTGTATGCAAGCTCAAAATACTGAACAGTACTTCGTGTGTTTCCTCCTGCTGTACAGTAATGGTGTAATTTAAACATCATTCAAATGAAAATAACCACCCAGCCATTATTCCTGTAAGTAGTCAAGTACTCTCATTCATCTGAACACATGAAAGCAACTACGTACAGCATGGTGTACTTGGCTGTGCAATGCACTCAGACATGCTGACTTGTAGACTGTTGTAGTCAACTTTTGTCACACAGACAGTATGTTTTCTTGTTTTACTTTATCCTCTTGAGATGTGGATAATGGCAAGAACCACAAGCAGTACTCAGGATCTGGGGATAATACAGGCTTATATTGAGAGTCTGAAATTTTCCTGACATCATCTACAATGCATAAATAGCTTTGATGTTAGTGGAATTGGGCAGATAGAGCACACATACATCACTTTAGAAGGTACTACATCTCTTGGCAAAAGCAGAAAGGTTCTTGTTTTGCTGGGCCACATATTTTTTGGTGCAATTAATTCAGCAGTTGTAAAAAGAGGATTTGTACAGCCACACATACCCCATAGGACGCCCATCCCAGAGTGGAAGATCCTTCAATCATAGAAATGCTTTTAAATACATTGGCTTGCGTGAGTGCGTGCAAATCATATACAGGATAGGGAGAACTGCCTTTCAACTGTGAAATAAAAGCAGTAGCATTGTTACATGCACCTTTCACCATGAGACAAGACCTGTGGGAAGAGATGTCATCTTCAATTTCTCCAAGCATAACAGCTGATCTAAAAGATGTTTCATTTCACTATCAATTTCTGAATAAGCCCTTTAAACTACTTCTGGTGAGAGGGCAGTTGCCTGAAGAGGTCACCATTGCTGTAGCCTATTTGGTAGGTACTGAGTTTCACTGCTCTTACTGGACTGAGATTTAAAGGACATTCCTAAGCCCACCCATATCATCATTTGACTTTTGGTGCTACCACATTAACTCTTTCGGAATGAAGCATTACTTATTTAACCTTTTATTTTTAGCAGCAAAGTTTCTCCTTTGGAACTGAAAAAAATGGCACAACGACGTTACTTCCTTAAGGTTACAGACATTTTTCTACATGTCTCCAGTTGGATTCAATTGACACTAATTGTTGTGTATTCAATATTCTATTAGTTCTAAAAGCATATTGTAGAGAAAAGAAATTAATGGAATTCACACTTAAAGGAACATTTTTGTGCCCAAAGGTGCAGAGCAGTAATTTATTCTATGGATGGATGTGATCTAGCTTTTAAATGTGTTCTGACCCTGTTCTGTTTATCCCACTGGAAAAAGGCATTGTGCATTTAGAAGTGCTAACCCTTACATGCGTTAAGTATTTTTCTAATATTATGTTTGAATTAGCATTTTACAGCCATTATGTAGACTAACTTATCATTCTATATAATAAGTACTTGCATGTGGGTGAGAATGATCCTTTGTGCTAACTGTGATTTTCCACTGAATTCAAATGAAGACATCTGAAAAGATAATTTCAGCTTTTGATTGGGAAAAATGGACACTGCTTTGCTAAAAGAGAGAAAAATAAAGCCACAGTTACTTCCTTTGCTATCTTTCTTGTCAGTCTGATGCATCCCTTCAGGGTGAGAGGCTGGGACCAGTCAAGATGTGACATGACCATTACTATGCTGCACACATTCATCAGAATGAGTTCCTCCTCAGATCTTGCTGAGACTTATTTGAAAACAATGCATCTATAACATCTTTCAGGGATAAATTTCTCATTTTACTGGTTGGTTCTTCATCCCACCACTGCAGTACTGTAACCTTCTGACTTTGAGACAAACACAAGATGGTCATTGTCAGGGTCACTTTCAGGCTTTCACAAAAGCCTGTGTTCCATAATATCTCAGAAGTGCAAAGAACATATGAACTTACTGGCAAGTTCACTTCCTGCTTATCTTTTTCACAGATAATTGTCACATTTCACTTCGGCTTAGCAAAAAAAAAGTATAAAAAAGGCTTTATTGTAATACACTAAGGCTTGAAAACACCCATCAATGATTTATCTTATAGTTACAATGCAACTTTGAAGTTGTGGCAGCTTGGAAAAACCAGCCTGACAAGCACACTCACTTTCCCTGTTTCTTTAAACTCCTTGAGCATATAAGGGAAATTTAAAGTGGAGAAAGCAACTGAAGCACGAGCACTTTTTGTTCCCAGCACACAAATTCTTCTCGTCTCTGTGGCTGGGATCCCTGTTTTTGCCTCTGACTGATGCATCAGATAAAACAGTGTTAGCACCCAGTGTAAATCAATAAACACTGTCAGTTTCACTCTGTCAAGGTAGCAGGCAGTTAGCAAGCTTTTTCAACTGGACAACCTAGGGGATATAGATGGTGTAAACTACAGCTGTCCCTATAGCTGGAAAGCTTCTGCCCTGGGCCATTCACACTGATTTGCCAGAATTCCTATTTATTTATACCAGAAAAAAGTTGTTGTGTATAGAACTGCCATAAAAGAGAAGGAAAATATAATCAAGCCTTATATTCAGAACTAAAACAAAAAAGATTTTCATATAGAAGTAACCACAGTGCCATGCAAGTAGAACTAAATTTTCATTTACCTGGATAAAAACGAGGAGGATACCTACCTTTCACTAAGGCTAAGCTGTTCTTACAAAAGATTAGTTTCAAGCTTTGAATTTAAGCACAAAAGCTCTATGAACATGTTCCAAATGTGCATGCAATTCAACACGCATTAGTGGGTCTGATCCTCGGCTTCACCAGACCAACACTTCTCGGAGCAAATGGGGTTTTTGAGCAAGGAGCACTCCGTATTTCAAAAACACTCCTCTTCAAGAGCGTGCAAATCACCGCACAGCAAAAACACATCGGCTGATGCTGAAGATCCCAAACTTCCACAACTAGTTCAATGCCACACAACTCGCTTTGCAAAAACGAGCTGTTGTGCAGTCACTCACCTTAGAGGGGACGGAAATCTGGAGGGCTGTCCAAGCTGTTTTGTAGTCTGTAGCACCCCAGACTGCAGATACTTTCCCAAGCCAGAAGAGCCATTCACATTCCCTCTGCCTTTCCAGCCTCATTCACTGCTCTCAGGGCTCAGCTAGCTGCACTGACTCACAGAAATCAAGCTCCCTCAGGGTCCTAGTGCTGTAAACGTGTGGGAGCTGCACAGACTCGTAGGAATTCTGCTGCTGGCTTGGTGCCTAGCCCGTGCAGTGATGGACAGATGTGCAGTGAAAGTTTGAAAGCATGCACTGGTTGTATGACTGTGCATGCATAATACCAAGAACAGCCTCTCACTTCCTGGTTCTACTATCAAGAGCTGACACTCTGTTTAAGGGATTTTTCTTTCGGGTCTTCGGCATTTCTACTCTGCATCATAATCCCTGCACTCAAATTAAAGAAACTGGGGGCTCCATAATTAATGGACTCTTTTGAAATTAATCTCTAGAGCCCTTTAGTCATGTCATCTGTCAATTAACAAGCCTGAAGGAAAGCTAATGGTTAACTGGGGAAGCAGTGCACTGGGTAGCCTGCAGAAATCCCTACTATTGGCCCTCTTTAACAGGGCTCAGCCAAACATAGCTCAAAAGTAGCAAAGAAATATTTGATCCTGACTTGGGGCAGAGGAAAAGATTATGTAAAATCCCTTCCAGTCATAATATTCTGTGTTAACATGCTTACCTTAAGCAGCAAAGAGATATGGAAATGTTTTCCATTATTTTTTTTTATGAAGGAGGATTAAGCAATTGCAGCAAGGAAACAATAGTGTGCTTTAAGCACTGATAAATAACAGAAGGACTACGAAAGTGAAGAAACACAGAAGATAAAGAAAAGCCATGGGCAGTTGGCTAACTACACTTGAGAACTGTGGAACAGCCACGAGGGATCTCACCCTCCTCATTCTGTCATCACACAGAGACACAACAAAAATAATTGGATTGTCCGCCACAGAAAATAAGCACACTGCATTTTCTCGGTGTGGCAATAATAAAACATTTTTCCATTCCACCCAGAAGAGGGCAGCCATCCAGAGAGACTTATCCCTGAGATCTTTTGGCCAAGGAAAAAAAAAAGACACCAACACGTGGAAGGTACTACATGAAGGTGTGGAGCAAGAAGGAAAAACAGCTTTGAGATCATTGTGTTTCTTATCTGCCATGTGGAAATGTTGCTTTTTGAACCTGTACCAAGCAGATCTTCACATTTTATTAACTTAGAAGATAACTCTTATTCCTTTCTCATAGTGCCAAAAATAACCATGGCCTCAGTGTTAGACTCCAAAGCAGCATCCATTTAAAATTGCCTGAAATATCTTTAAGGAAATTCTATATATAAAGTGATTAATGTAAGTGCAAAAAAATTACCATCCCAATTTGCCAGAATACACTGTTCAAACTGCTTTGTTTTTCTGGAAGAAAAATGCCTTCCATACATTACCCTGGTCACAGCCCAGGGTGTGATGCCTTCATCCACACAGACAGCCATCAGAGTTTGCGGAAGTGTAAAACATGACCTCGGGATTTGGCCTTAGCTTCATGTTTCACTGCAGAAATGCCAAGCTACTCTTCTGTAGAGTGAGCATTTGTCTCACTCATTTGTTAGAATATACACAGATTAGGGCTTTGCACTGCAGAATTTGAAGGAGCGTTGTGGCCCACTGTGGCAAACAGCATCAAAACAGTTCAGCATCTGCACAATAGATTTCTTGGCACAAGCATTCTGTTTTTCTTAAGAGTGTGGTCACAAAAGTTCTTTTAGGCACTGTAACAATAACTGTTGCATTAATTTCTGCCTAAAGAAATACTCTTCCACCTTCTTTTTCTACCTCCTGAATTTATACCAGCTAAGAAACATGCAGCAGTCCCTGCAAAAAGCACTGGCTTGTATTCTCTGCTTTTATGTTCCCACATACCCCAAACAAACACTGTTTCAGCNCATGTCATCTGTCAATTAACAAGCCTGAAGGAAAGCTAATGGTTAACTGGGGAAGCAGTGCACTGGGTAGCCTGCAGAAATCCCTACTATTGGCCCTCTTTAACAGGGCTCAGCCAAACATAGCTCAAAAGTAGCAAAGAAATATTTGATCCTGACTTGGGGCAGAGGAAAAGATTATGTAAAATCCCTTCCAGTCATAATATTCTGTGTTAACATGCTTACCTTAAGCAGCAAAGAGATATGGAAATGTTTTCCATTATTTTTTTTTATGAAGGAGGATTAAGCAATTGCAGCAAGGAAACAATAGTGTGCTTTAAGCACTGATAAATAACAGAAGGACTACGAAAGTGAAGAAACACAGAAGATAAAGAAAAGCCATGGGCAGTTGGCTAACTACACTTGAGAACTGTGGAACAGCCACGAGGGATCTCACCCTCCTCATTCTGTCATCACACAGAGACACAACAAAAATAATTGGATTGTCCGCCACAGAAAATAAGCACACTGCATTTTCTCGGTGTGGCAATAATAAAACATTTTTCCATTCCACCCAGAAGAGGGCAGCCATCCAGAGAGACTTATCCCTGAGATCTTTTGGCCAAGGAAAAAAAAAAGACACCAACACGTGGAAGGTACTACATGAAGGTGTGGAGCAAGAAGGAAAAACAGCTTTGAGATCATTGTGTTTCTTATCTGCCATGTGGAAATGTTGCTTTTTGAACCTGTACCAAGCAGATCTTCACATTTTATTAACTTAGAAGATAACTCTTATTCCTTTCTCATAGTGCCAAAAATAACCATGGCCTCAGTGTTAGACTCCAAAGCAGCATCCATTTAAAATTGCCTGAAATATCTTTAAGGAAATTCTATATATAAAGTGATTAATGTAAGTGCAAAAAAATTACCATCCCAATTTGCCAGAATACACTGTTCAAACTGCTTTGTTTTTCTGGAAGAAAAATGCCTTCCATACATTACCCTGGTCACAGCCCAGGGTGTGATGCCTTCATCCACGCAGACAGCCATCAGAGTTTGTGGAAGTGTAAAACATGACCTCGGGATTTGGCCTTAGCTTCATGTTTCACTGCAGAAATGCCAAGCTACTCTTGTGTAGAGTGAGCATTTGTCTCACTCATTTGTTAGAATATACACAGATTAGGGCTTTGCACTGCAGAATTTGAAGGAGCGTTGTGGCCCACTGTGGCAAACAGCATCAAAACAGTTCAGCATCTGCACAATAGATTTCTTGGCACAAGCATTCTGTTTTTCTTAAGAGTGTGGTCACAAAAGTTCTTTTAGGCACTGTAACAATAACTGTTGCATTAATTTCTGCCTAAAGAAATACTCTTCCACCTTCTTTTTCTACCTCCTGAATTTATACCAGCTAAGAAACATGCAGCAGTCCCTGCAAAAAGCACTGGCTTGTATTCTCTGCTTTTATGTTCCCACATACCCCAAACAAACACTGTTTCAGCTTCTGGAGTAGGTGTGGTGCTGCAGGCACACTGCAATGCACAGAAATGCTTCATTCCAGGAGGACTGCTATAGGCAGAGCTGAGTGGTTGAAGGCATTGCACAGAGGTCACATATCTCCTCCTTTTAGCAGTGCTTTGAAACACAGATTTAAAGGGAGAAGTTCTACCATGCACATATCCTCTATACTGTTATCCTCTGAGTGCTGAGAAGCCTCTTGCTTTGACAAGCTGCTGCATGAAAGGTGAAGGATGGTGATGTCAGGCCACATAAGGGCAGATGTGCTCTGGAATCAGAGGGTCAGCTCTATAATAAGAGTTCCACAAGCACAGAACTAGTGAACCCTGGTTGTCTGCAGGTTTGCATCCAGTTGTTTCTCTGCCTCTACTTCCATAGTTCCAAGTTCCCCATGATGTTTTGTATAAGCTTTCTTAAACCATATTTCTCCTATGATTAAATCAGTGTGTTCATGAGAAGTACTACCATACAGCACAGTAGCATTCCATATCTCAGAGAATGAAGAGCAGTACTATTGAAAGCAGTGACTACAGGTAAAGCATTTTGTGCTCTGCTGACTCTAGGGCTGAGTTAAGCATTGACCTAAGCCATCAACAGCAGCTGTGCATTGCCAGAGCCTTGTCTTCCTATACCGTCACTCCCTTCTCCATCAGGATCTTCTAAGAAAGCTGGAGGGGCTTACAGTGTCAGGGTGCCTTATGCAGTGCACCCAGTGTGGTAAGCAGGCGTGAGGGCTGCAGTATTTCTCCTAGAGATAATGTGTTGTCCTGCTGAAAGCGTATGAAGGAAGGTGTTTGAGAAGAAGCAACTCGGCTTTCTGTCCTGCTCAAAATAGCTGCTGACAGGCTCTAGGCAATACCAAGCAAAGCATTCACAGGTAGGCCAATAGTCACATACAGAAAGAAGCATTGAACTCATCCAGCTGGCAGAAGGGATTTCTGTCTGCATAACACTCCTCCTCAAGAAGCAGCCTAAGTCCAAAGGATGCTCCCCTTTCAGTGACTGCCCCTTATATGAGCCCAGGGTGGCTCTGCCCTGGGTCTACCCCTTCTGAGCACTTGGGAGAGCACAGGTGCAAACAGTGTGCTCCTTGGGCCAGCAGCATCCCCTCACCAGGTGCTCAGTCACCAGTTCAAGACCAGACCTCAGGGTTCCCGTACAATTTTCCATTTAGAACCAATCCCCTTTGAAGAAAAAGGCTGCTAAAAATATAAACAGGGTTGAATTATTCCTGAAATCTTTATGCTCGTGAAGGTAACACAGTTGAGAGCAGCTGCTCTTCCTCCAACCTTACCACTTTACAGAGGTATCAGGGTGGTAAGGGAGGGCCTCACAGGTTCAGGCTTTGAGAGATACTGAGAAATGGGATGAGGATAATGACACTTTGCTCTTTTTTTTTTCCCAACAAACTTATTGTGTGTGCAGACATGTAATAAATCCTTGTAATATTAAGTCTCTGTGTGAAAAGATGCTGGGAAATGAGTGCAAGAAAATTTGTAAGCGTCTCAAGTGAGGTGTTCAAAGTGGTAGTGTTTGTTTTACCTAAAAGAAAAATTATCAGTTTTTAAAATGCCTGGAAAACACAGCTATCTTGTGTAAACTTGTCTGAGAGTTCTTGTCCTAGGGCTAACATGAATGTAAAGTGATAGTAGATATTTCCCGTTTTGCTTACCTGGAGGGAGCTCGCCTGTGTTGCCAAATTCACATTAATCAGGAGGTTAACTGGAATTATCATAATTCAAGTTCTCTTCTTGTGTTAGTGGTAAAAAATAAAAATATTTATACATGGGAATCAAGTGGTCTATTTTGTCTTAGTCTGCATATATTTACGGTATTGTGTATATGGCAGAAGTTACTAGAAAAAATGCAGAAGAGTCATTGGGGGGTTATGGATAAATAGGTCAGACAAAATTTCATTACTGGTTGCAGACTGCTAGCTGTTTCAGCTGCATGGCTTCTCAACCAGATCAATAACACACAGAATGGAGCACAGTGGAAAATTGATCTGTGCACAATACATTTCTAATACACTGCAATTCAAACCAAGTGGTGATGAGAAACGTTGATTTATGGTGAATTATGGAAGTGATTTGTGCTTATCTTTTCTTTCTCTTTTAGTTGGTTACGTAATGAGAGCATCTCAGAAGCCTGAGCCTACTGGAACCAGAATGTCCTGATTGTTCAAGTGATGTTACAGATATAGGATGTAATTCTAATGGAAGCAACATACAGACCAAGCAGAGCTATGAGATAAATATTATATTACTCTACAGACTCAGCAGAGATTTTGCCTCATAGTTGTTTGAAAGCATGTAGTAACTACAAACATTTCAGGAATATGCAAAGCATGCACTTGTGTTGGATTACCTTCAGACTCAGCTGTTGCTTTGAAATGAGTGTCAAATAAGAGTGCATATGCTATTTACAATGGTAAATGTCAGAGGAATTTTGAAGACTGAACTCGGCTGTTTATTACCTATCCTGTAAGAGTTGAAAAGTTGTAAGATATTCTGCTTTGTAGCTGCACAGTTTTTTCCAGGACATAGTAAAAGTCAATACAGCCTGTTTTTTGCACTTGGCTGAACCAGGGCTGGGGTGGAATCTGAAGTCTCTTTGGAAACTGTCAGACAGAGTTCACTAGCTGTGGACTTCTATATGAGGGGTCTCTGTCTCCACGAAAAGAAACCTCCCTTGATGCCATTTTGTAAGGAATGCACACGGTCTGGTGTGCTGTCAACATTCACCTCCATTACAGGAGCATTTCAAGAACTAATCAAATACATTTTGGTTAGTTTCGAGTAGATATAGAGTCATACAACGCTGTGGGTCGGAAGGGACCATTAAGATCAACAAGTTCCAACCCCCCTGCTATAGCCAAGGACACCTTGGCTAAATCTACCCTCTTCCAGGTTAAAGCCATTTCTACGTAAAACCATATATGCTGAAAGCATTGTGCTAGCATCAATCTTTGAGATCCACAGTGTCTGAGAGAAATATCCTTTTCTTGAGGTGGGTGTTGACACTGTCAATGAAGCTCATAGCTGGTTAAAGACTCATTCACCCAATGTCAGCATGCAGCAAGAACATTTGTCAGGAGGTTTGGATGTAGATAGCAAAGTCATCATGTGCTGACTTCCTGACAAGCCTTTTCTTCCAGCACTGTTCCCCTGACTGCTGCAGAAGAATTGAGTACAGAGGAATCAACCGTGGCACAGAGTGATTTCTCTCTTCTGTTTGATCTGTGAAAAGGGTCTCACATTCTCTCTTCCCTACTACTTACTTACCATGCTCTAATAGAAGCTTTCAGCACCCTGACTCTAGTTTCTGCATTTGACTTTAGTCCCTTTCATACTATCTACAGGAGGTGCAAAGGATGTAATGAGAAATCCTGTTACAAAATCGGGAACAAAGGCTAAACATAAAACTTGGAATTAGTTGCATTTGACTATTAAGGGTAGAAGCCTTAGCTGGTGGGACACTCTAAAATAGCTTAAAGAATGTGCTCAGTTGGAAGGATCTTGCCCTCGCATGGGAAGCCTTCAAAGGATGGACTTGCTTTTCACTATTTCTGTGTCCAATATCATCTTGCCCTCAGTGGCAAATTTTAAAGAGACTTTGGGGAAAGGCTAAAAGAAGTGCAAATAATTGCATTTAGAGCAATGAAGTAGAAGCATTTCCTTTTATACTTGTCTTCCAGGACCCAAGCTCTCTATTGTGTGACAACAATAGAAATGGTAAAAGTGTAAAAAGCTGGACTCCCTGCCAATGGTACAACTTGTGTTACTACTAAAAAAGGCAGCAAACTGGGAGGGTATATAGAAGAATGAATCACTCCGAACTTGTCTCATTTCTTGCTCTTGTTTTCCACACATTTTCTGCTGGTCACTGTTGGAGACGTAGGTCCAGGCCAAAAGCACGTTTGGATTGAGCCAGTGTGGGAGTGCTTGTGTGTGTTAAGTTGTTCTGCAGTGAGAAGCATGGTGCTCTGCATAAGAAATGGAATGAAGGTGCAGCTTTTCAGTTTTACTATGAGGAAAACCAGGTATGGAGTCAACCCCTAGCAGCACTGTAAAACTCAAGTACACCATTTTTCTTTCTTTCTTTCAATAATACAGAGATTGTCTCCACCATGATTTTCACCACTGTGTTGCTGGGCAAATCAGATGCTGTAAAATAAAAATCCCTCAGTCTTCATAAGCAGTGAAGCAGAGCTTTCAACTAACTCACTTTTATGTGTCCTTTTCTTCCTTGCCTTTTGCTGCACAGATCTACGTAAATAATACTATTTTCAGACTGCTGGCAGGAAGAGAGGGAATCTAGGGAAAAAACACCCTGATTGGACAAATCTGGATAGTGGCACAACTCTTGAAAACGGTATCAGCTCTGCTTTTTAGGAACACTTTCACACTCATCCCTTCCCCTCCCCCCGTTAAGAGACCCTATGGTACTGCCAATAGACTTGCAGTACTATAAACTGAAACTACCGTCTGTGAAAGTCAACCATACACATCAAAATGCAGGTTTATGGCTCATAGTGTTAGCATGATTTAAAAATGCTCTTTGCATGCACAGAACAAATAAAACCAATTTCGGTTTGAAGAGAGCAGAGTTTACTCTGGGACACAGTGTTCAGTATTTGCAGATCATTGGACAGCTCAGTCTAGCACAGATCATGCCTTTTTATGGGGACATTCCAGCTCCAAAGAAAGCAAATTCTTCTGAAACACATTGTCTTAGTTAAACTTTTAATATGTTTTGGTATTGCTAGCAGCAGCTTTATATAATGCACTCTTGCAGTGCTCAACAATGACAAAAATAAAAAAGCCACCCAACCCGTATCTGTTGTGCTATTGAACAACAGGAGATGCAGCCCATGTGAATGTATTACTACTGTGAGATGTGCACAGCGTTTTACACCTGCAATGGGGATGAATAACAAACAAGAAAGTGGATATCCTCTGCATCCTCTCTCGCAGTATACCCATGATACCTGGTACTTGGAACCAAACCAAGTCACTTACTGAAGTTCCTTTAAAATCACATTCATTTCGCCCTCTGTGAAGTTTTCTTTAAGAAATTCTACATGCATGTTTCACGTGTTGTTGTTGTTGTTTTTAATAATATACTTCTTAACAAGTCTTTGAAAAATATCTGCAGTAAACAGAATAGCACAGCATGGAATAGAAAAGAAAATAATAGTCCAGCTGGAAGGGAGCTTTGCGGAAGACCTCTGTCAGCCCAACAGGCTGACCACTTCACTTACTGTTTAGAAAAATGTGCTGGTGATACTGCTGGAGCTCTTCCCTCATTTCTTCTCTCTAGTGTCCTGAAGCACTGCACAGTGCTGCTGGTGGATGTAGTCTCCTTGTAAAGAGTCATGCGTGGCTTCTGCCGGAATATCCGCGTTGTGGAGTGTTAAAGGCTTGGATCTGCATGAGCTCTGCCATTCTTCTGTGTGCCTTGGCACCGCCGTCCTTGTGATGCTGTGATCCTTTTGAAATGCTGAACCACATAATGTCTGAAAACTATTCCTTGTTATGCAACAAGGGAGGGTTGGTATTTTGGGTTTTCCTCTTCTTACGACTCTCCTCAGGACATTCAAGTACAGTCTTATGATGTATTTGTGATTCTGTAAGCCCTTCCAAAATTTGTGTCACTTCACAGGCAAGCCATCAGATGAGTAAAGTCATTCTGCTTGAAAATTAACCTAGGAAATAGAAGTGCTACTATATAAAGAGCAGATGACAAGCTTACATATGTTAATGTTTTACACTATAAGAACAGCTACTAAAGAGAGCTGGAGGTCCAGGGTATATTAAGAGTGTGTGCCTATTCCTCAACTCTAATCATGTTTTTGTGGGCCCAAATTCACTTTGCACGTTGAGTGATCAATGTGAAAAGTTGTGTGTGCCCCTTTTTCTTTTGTCACGCACTTTCTGTTTCCAAACAGAGCCTTTCAGCCTCTTAGCCACTTGTTCTTCTGAACAAGTATGCAGCACAGTTGACACACAGTCATTTTGGAACCAAGCAGTGTCTTTGTGCCAGCTCTTCTAAACAGGAAGGAGCATTAGTTACCTTCAGTTTGCATGGAACACTGAAGCACAGAAAGATATTGAACTGTAGTTTATCATCCGCAGTCTTTGATGATGTCTGTAAATCTCAGCTGCTGGATTCTTACAGGCATTCACCAGGTAAAGCAGGAAGAACTATGTTCTCTGGACGATGGAAAACTGTTAATGAACTGAAGCTTAACTTAAGTGTTGGGAAAAAGTACATGTGAAGACCCAGAGCTGGAGTGGAAGTGAATCATTAATATCTATTTTTAAATGTCTCCCTTTCTCTTCGAATTATACCTAATGTCACAGTGCCTTTGGGTGTCCAGAATGTACATTTTTGGCAACTGCTGAGTGGATTGATGAGAAACTGCATACCAAGGTCTAGTCTGATAGACATAGAAAGTTTTCAAGAGGTGACTGACAGCAACTTGTCCTTCTCATATGTTTCTTCTGTGACTTCTGTGTCAAGAGTGAGTTCTTGAAAACCTCCAGTTTCCTTAAAATTTTAACCTGCTTGCTGGGAACAAGAACATTTCCCTTTCCCAGTATTCTTCATTTCACATTGCCCTTATTGCAGGGAAGAAGTGCCTGAAAAGAAGAAAAAAAAAACAACAAAGCAGAACAACAACAACAACAAAAAAAAAAAGCAACAAAAACCACAACCTTCATTCCAGAGTCAAATTTGCAATGAGAATCTTGGAGTCTATTTTTGTCCAATACCATTTGGACAAAATTCAAGAATTTGATTTTTCCCATTGCTTTACTTTGTACTCCAGTTGACTCTGAAAGCACAGCCTGAAACACTGAACCACAAAATTCAATTAAAACACTGGGAGTAAACAGGGAGAAGAAATCAATGAGTGGATTATTCTATCAGCTGCTGTTCCCATGATCTTTCTAATCTTCTGCTGCACTACTAGAAGGGATGTTGGGAAGCAGAGTCATCGTAAAATCGGATCAAACAGCTTCATGCTCTGAGCACACAGCAGAAAATTAGATCAATAGCATGAGCCTATTTTTTAATTTGTTTGTAAGCAGCCGGACTGATAAACCTATCCATAATGCGGAGGCTGATTTGTTTTTTAATCCTTCTCTCTCCCACTATGAAGTTAAACACCAGTTCTTGGAACAAACCCAAATCAGTGCAGATGCCAGGATTCTCAGGTGTATATTCACTGCCTCTGTATGCATTCAGTAATGAATGAAGATGTTTGGAAAAGAAACATTGATTAACCACGAAAATCCATCTCCATCTATTGAAAATTTCAGGTGGAAAGAAAATGTTCTGAAAGTGCCATATTTACCATTTGTTCCTGCCTTTGTCTGCTGTCACTTTGGGCTCTCAGCACAAGAAGGATGCGGAGCATTTTTTGACTAAAACAGGGGAGAATTGTGTTAGATGGGAGGACAAAATTCTTCACTCAGAGAGGGGTGAAGCCCCGGCACTGCTGTCCAGAGCTGTGGGTGCCCCATCCCTGGGGGTGCCCAAGGCCATGGATGGCCATTGGCAGCCTGAGCTGGTGAGGGGCACCTTGCCCACAGCGGGGCTGGGGGCTTAACTATAATAGGGCCAGTTCTGAAATTACTTTCCCATCAGGGCTGACAGAGACCAGTGGAAGTCAACAGGAAGAAGAATACTTGATCAGGTACTGAGCTGTTCTAAGAACTGCCTCTTGGTAAAAAAGACTTATTTATATAGATTGTCAGTCTTCATTTCAGAAAGTCAGTGAGCAGCATGTACTTTTATTTATGTCTTATACTCAGTGATTAATTTAGATTGGTTTACTGGTGGAATACGAGTGATGTATGCTCCTATAGATAGTCCTAAATAATGGAATGGTCAGAACACTCCAGGAAAAAGGGATTGCTGGTGACTTCATTCCTTTGGTGATAAACAGAGGGAGACATTTCACTCTAGAAAATACAATTCAACATGCAGTGTTTACCTGGAGTAAGTGTTACGTCCTAATAACTCTTTTCTAATTTTACAACACCAACTCCAGTCCTTCATTTCCACTATAATCTTGGTCTCTTTGAAAATTAGTAGTTTTAATTGGATTCAAGTGATATATACCAATCAGGTGGAAGCTGACAGGTATTTGCAGTATGAGACACAACATTATATCGTGATGTACTCCAACCAGAGACTCTCATGTATTCTCAGAAAGTATGGCAAGGAAAGTAGCATCATGGTCTGTTTTCAGGAACAGTTGGCATCATCAGCATTGCTCAGAATAGCTTCAATGGTTTTCTGACCACTCATCATAGGAGTGTATTGTTTCTCATAGGCACCTACAAGCTACCATAAACATGTCTTCCTTTTCTATACTTCTTTCAGATATATTTATTCTTTGTGGCAGACAGAGGGACTTGGAAAATCCTCTGTGCAGTAGCCACAGGAGCTGATCTGCCACTGAGTAGGCAGATGGCCAACCAAATGCACAGGCATATATGCAGACAGCTGAAAGGACAGATGTATCAAATCAGATTTATGAGGTCAGTTTTCCCAGCCAATAAAGTCCAGATTGCTGTCTGACCTGTTATAACCTTCCTGTGTTTAAATGAATGTGAAACAGATAATCCAGCCTTTGGTGGAAACAACACTGATAAAATACAAACACTATTTCTGTAGCCACATTTATTTTTCTAATTCAACTGAAAGTGTTGGCTTGAAGAGTTCACAGTGTTTTTATACTGCTTGTATGTGAACAAAAATGTTCTCAGTCCAAGGGAAGGGGTAGAGCATAGTTGTTTAGTAGCTTACTGCAAAAAAAAAATCGTGCATCTTACTGTAATACAGCAATGGCAGTTATGTTCTGAGCAACAAATCTACTCTTGAAATGCAGAAAATGAATCACAGAATTGTAGGGGTTGGAATGGGCCTCCAGAGATCAACCCCCTCTAGTGTCCAACCCCCCTGCCAAAGCAGGTTCCCTACAACACCTTGCACAGGTAGGCATTCAGCAGGGTCTTGAATATCTCCATAGAAGGAAGGAGACTCCACACCCTCTCTGGGCAGCCTGTTCCTATGGTCCATCACCCATAAGATGAACCCATCTTATTGTGAGAAATATGGACAAAATGCAAATTAAAAGTTTCATGCTAAAAGTATAGCGGAAGAGAAAATCATATCCTTCTCTCCAAATTAGAGAGATACGGATTTGATGGGTGGACTGCCTGATGGATGAAGTACTATAGCTGCAGGATTGATTCCAGAGAGTGGTGATCAATGGCTCCGTGTCTGGGTGGAAATCAGTGACTAGTGGTGTCCCCCAGGGGTCAGTGCTGGGGGCAATATGCTTTAATACCTTCATCAATGATATTGACAGTGGAGTTGAATGTATCCGCAGCAAGTTTGCAGATGACACCAAGCTGTGGGGTGTGGCTGACACTCCAGAGGGACGGGATGCCATCCAGAGGGACCTAAACAGTCTTGAACAGTGGGGCCAGCAGAACCTCGTGAGGTTCAACAAATCCAAGTGCAAGGTCTTGAACCTGGGTCGAGGCAACATCCACTACCAATAGAAAGTGGGGTGTAAGGATGGGGCACAGCCCTGACAAAAAGGGCCATGTATGATAATAACTGAATATCTTATCCTCCCATACCACTCCCATACCTCCCACCCATATCCTCCAATAAAAATGGAAAATGGAAATATTTCACTATGATGGTGTTGTTTAGCTACTTGAATGAAAAAGTTCCATTTGTTCCATTTTTTTTTTCCAGTAAAATAAAACATTTTTCCATTCTGTAAAATTCTTTTTCTCAGCAAACGAGTCTAAATTCTTTCAATATTGTTGTTTGAATCTTTATTTTTTTATCCTATGGGAAAAAATGCAAATTACAATATGAACATTATATGCAGGACACTTCAAGAAGATACTGAAACTGAAAAGTAAAAATAACTTTCTGATGGGAATATATTAAATAACATTGAACATAAAGGCTCATTGGCAGTGTCAATTGCCAGCTGCAAAAACATACAGTATTAGGATGGGAAACCTACTACGAAGAAGCAGGCACTTGGGAAGAACACATTAGTAAAAATGCTATTTTTATTTAAAGGTTTGTACAGTCAAAGTTCATCTTTCAGTGTTTTTTAAAGATTAGAATTTCAGTGACTTTAAAGCTTTAGGACCAAATACATCCCTGGAGTCACTGTCCTCGCAGAGTCTGAATGAGAAGAAATTAGTTCGTTATATATCAAACTGTGGACCTCATCAGCTACTTCTGTTCTCTCTCTTTTTTTTCTTTTCTTTTTCTGTTTTTCCTTTGCGTTGTTAAACCACAGAAATAATAGTAACAGATAATTGGTGCCTGCAGACAGTTGGTTCTGTTGGTTGTTAAAGTCAGTAAGCCACACTGGAAACCATTATGGAAGGCAAACAGCATAAAGAGATATGATCAGATTTTGAATTTTACAAAGCTGACACTGAAGTGAAATGTTCACTGTGACACCATCACAGTCAAAAAGCATCACTTCCCAAAACTGGACCTTAACCATTTCTGTTGTGTTTTATCCATTGTGGAGAATGGTTTTGACTGACAACAAAAACACTTTCATAGCCCTCCTGCTGAGAGAAAGCTGACACTTAGACAAGTTGTCTCTTGCCTTCCTTGATCATGCTGGAAGCTGTGTTAGGTCTGTGACAGATTCTTCACCTAAACTTGCATTTTCCTTCACCAGCTGCAAAAAAGCAGCTTCCAACACTCCTCTTTGGGAGAGCTATCATGTCTGACTCTTTCCAGTTTCTCAAGGAAGGATGGATTCTGGTAATTTATTCTAAGAGCTTTCCAGCATTTATAGAACCTTTGTACTGAGACAGAGATGCTAAATTGAAGCCTTTCCAACACTTACAAATGTAAATGTGTGTTTTTATTAGTAATTACAGCTGTCAGTGTGTATTTCTCAGGCTGTGCACTGAAGCAGATGCTTTCAGAAGACAATGTTCTTTCTAGGTGCCATCTCTAAGTAAATTATTATTACAGGAAGCTTTTTAAGTCAGGTGTGGCTCAGTATAGTGTTCCTACACAATAGGCAACACCTGGTCAATGGTTGCACCCTATTAAATAACTTCCAATATTTTAAATAAGTTTACACAAACCCAGGTATCAAAACAGAGGTACTACTCACTCCTGCACATTTCCTCACCTATGACATTCTCATTTCTTGGTTTAGCACTGAGTGTATTACAGTGGGAGTGTTTGCAAACTAAATGAGTGCCTTCATGTTTGTCTCAGCTAACACAAAAGCAAGCAACGTGTGTCCTGTTTAAATTTAATCTTGACCCTAGGACATAAACCTCAGCTTCTGTTGCCGTGGCCTGAGTTTGCCTATCCCCTACGACTGAAAGATGCTGCATGGATAAGATTGCATTTAGTGCCTTATCATGTTTTCAGTCTTTTGGGGATACCCTGATAACCTTTTGCATCACATAGAAGTTTTGCTCCAATTTATTCACACTATTTTGTGATTTCTGCCAAAGTCACAGGGTTCAGTCTGCCTCCGTAGTTTATGTTGAGAGCACTGAATCTTGTCATTTTCTTTTTTTTGTTGGAGGATCTCCACAAAGAAGCACAGCTTATTCCTCAACTTTCTTTAGAGATCTGACCTTGTTCTTTTCCCTCACCTTTTCCCTTTCCTTACCCTTCCTGTATGCTTTACTTGCTCACATAAACATCAGTTGCACACTGAAAAGGCTCTAATTCTAGCATGAATTGGTTGATATGTATGAAACATAAAACATAGTGCCTGTTCAAAGACTTGCAAAGTGGATTTTGAATGCTGAGGATATTTGGTAAGTAGGCAGAACTATACAAACTATTGCAGGCTTTCAGACTTCAGACCCCAGTTTTACTTCAGGAAGATGGATGGCATGACCATCATTGGGCTTCATGGCAGGCAGGTAGGCTTCCAGATCACTGCAAGGGAAACTCCAGGAATTTACCATAACTTGTACTTATTACACTGTGTACTTCTTACACTGACTGACAGCAGTGGTATAAACTGACATAATGAGAAAAGAAATGATAACGTTCAATCTTTTGGGGCTGTTTCTCTCCCTGAACATTTCTCTTGGTGGAAAGAGCAAGTGTTTAGAATGTGATGTGTCTGTTTCATCAGGAGAAACAAAAAAGAGTTGTCTTAGCAAGCTTTAGCTAGAGGCTGAGTTTCTGGCATCTTGGAAGAGAATGGGAAGTAAATCCTGTACAGCTGGGAAAAGATTCAGTGTGAGGTTCTGTGTGAGAAGGATTTGTACTGCAAAGGAAAAAGAGCTTCTGTCCTTTATCTTTTGTGCTTGTGGTTACAGTTATGCCATTAATTTGATGATGTAAATGCTAAGCACATGGCGAAGATGACTTCAGAAGTCTGACCTTTCAATTTTCTTATTTCCCTTCCTTCAGCTGAATGGGGTAGGTCGTTACGGAATTGACAACAGACCCTGTGAGAACCAGATAAGAATAAGGTGATAGTACCCAAATGTCAGACTTCAGCAAATTAATCCCAGGATGGTCACCCAGATGTGTTTGTAATAGATAATCTAAATACAAACATAACATTCTAATCTCTGCCATGGTGACTCAGTAACAGATGCTAAATGCATCCACATTAACCTTAAGGCAAAGCATCAGCATCTGTTGCATAAATGTTAAAGACAATATGCTTATTGCTTATTATTATGACAATATTTTGAAGGAACTGTTGTTTGTTTTTTTAGTTTTGTTTTGTTTTGTTCTACAACTGCAAGCACATTTCACAATATTCAGCTGTCCTTTGAAATACCTAAGAGGACAGGAAGCAGTGTAAAACATGGAACAACTAAGTAAGTTAAGGACAGTAAAACTGGCGTATAGCATTCTGTGGGTTGGATGCTGTTTTTGGTAAAGGAGTCAATCTGCTTCTTCAGATGTTGTTAAATTGAAATGTAATGATGTAATGAGAAATGTATAGAATCACAGGATGGCTTGGGTTGAAAGAGACCACAAGGATCACCATGTTCCAACTCTCCTGCTACAGACAGAGCCACCAACCCCCTAATCTGGTACTAGACCAGGTTGTTCAAACAAAGTATAGAGTGGCATTTCTCAGAAGTTAATATCCTGATGAACAGTGATTCTCCTTCTGCTAAATTAAGCTGCAGCGTAGTGGATCACCTGGTACAACTTTTGATAGACTGCTGTATTTTAGATATAGAATCTGAGAAAGGTTTAGGTTGAAGTGGACCTTAAATCCATATTGCATTAGCAAATTATTTCCCAGATGAGAACTAATTCCATATAGCTCTTAAAGCAGCATAAGCCGATCCATCTTGGTAACATTTGTTTTCAGATAGTGTCATTGCTTCACTTTTACTAATTGTTTTTAAATTTTAGGCTTTAATTATGCCAGGATTGTTAATCTGTAGGCTCAAAGGGTTAATACCTGATGAAAAATTCTTCAAACAGAGTGAAAGAAACTCAAACTTGAGATGGGGAGAGGCAGGGGACAGAGAGGATAAGGCACTACTGAAGAACATAAAAAAGAAATTGAGTGCTAATTCAAATACCAAACAAAACCACGGCAGAAAGTTCTCAGACTGAGACTCCCAGAGGACATGGGTACATTACTACCAAATAAGTACTAAGGAATCTTGGACATAAAGAGGTCCTATAAAAATTGAATGCTGCTGAAAATATCACCTCCCACCCAGCCCAAATAATAGGTGACGTTCTAATGTGGTCTTTTATATTCAAAATACTTTACCTAAAGAACCAAAATCAAAGTTTAGAAAAATCAGAGAGCCGAGACTGGATGCCTTATTTAAAACAGCACTGTGGATAAAACTGTGCATCTCCTGTACCACCACCAGCTGTCATCTTACTCTTTTATTTTAGAGTTCATTAAGTCTCTAGAACCATTAGAGATGCAGCAGGCTTGTGAAGGTTTAGCTGTTCAGGACGTACAGCCATTGGGCTCTGAAATGAAATGGTTGTTACAGCCCTTCCCTGCACTTCTCAGAACATAAAGCTGATTCTAGAAATGTCTTCTCTCATAGTCCTGAAGTAGTTTCATCCAAGAAATGCTGTCAGAACATCGCTGACACTAGTCTATAGGTTAGAGTCCTTAGAAACTACGGGGTGGGCTTTGCTATCAGAAGTGCCTACCTCTATCTCTACAGGTTAACAGTAAAAATGCTCTTTCAGAAAATGGGAGGTGTGGGTTATTTTGCATATATAGAAAGAAGAAATTCAGCTTGACCCTTCTGCTTTCTGAGCAGGTGCAATAAAACTTGGAGAGCATCGTATGAGTGCAGGACATTGCAGTGCCATCAGTTGTATTCATGGCCACATTTCCAATGAATGAGGGCTACAGAGAATTTTGAAATTGTAGTTGTGGCTCCCTACTACTAGGAGAGTGTTTCCAGGTTGTGAATCCTATAAGATGCCTTAAAGACTTGGGAAAAATATCCAATTCCCAATGAGCTGTAAGATTTCAGGTATGCATTAGCTTCATTTTCACTTGCTTTTTTTCTTCCAGTTCTAGGGGACTTTCAAGTAAAATTTCATTTGTCCTTAGCATGATGTGTCCACGACCTGAACTTACTCTGGTGACAGGTAATCTTTAACTGCATGTCTATAAATAAGTTATGTTGCTATATAAACTGTAACTGTATACAGTAGCTCATTGGTCTTCCTAAAGCATTTAATTACAAAAGTTCTATAAGTGATTTAACTATATAAATCACAACATCAGCACATTCTGCTTGACTAAACTCTTCCTTGTTCTGCATCTCTTCTGCATACTTGAATTATAGGACTGCAGTACAGCGAGGCTGTCCAACAATAAAAGCATTTAGTATTGCAGACAGAGCTACAGAGCAGAAACTATCCTGTTATCTTGTTTGCTTGGGGTTAAGTCATCACATTGTTTCTCAGTCTGAAGTTATATCAAAATCATAGTCATATATTTCATATATGTTCAGTGCTGAAAGGACTAGAGTGTCATGATATGTGAGAGCAGAGGTCCCCATACATTGCAGGGATGGATGTAGAAGGAGGGCAAGGAGACATGATGAAATAGGCAACTTCAGGAAATCCTCCACAAGTCTAGAACCCAGGTTTACCAGTTCTCATTCCACTTCTTCAGAAGGACAATAGCAGGGCTGGAAAATTTTTGAAGAAGGCTGAGAAGGACAATAAAGAGTATACAGTTATTTTTCATGCAGTTTAATAAAGCTGAACACTTCAGTCTGGAAAGGAATAAAATAGTGGAGAAAAGAGGAGAGAGCAGCTGGAATCGTTTTGGGTCATGAGAAACATAGCAAAGGTAATGCCAGTGTGCTTTCTACATCATGAGAAGTAGGGGGCAACAAAAGCTGCTCTCAGATTAAAAAGAAGACAACTGTTTCCCTCCTTACAGACAGCTCAGCACTGAACTTCTTGCTGCAGAATGTCACAGGCATGGAAAGTTTGCAGGAGTTCAAGGGAGAATGAACACATTCCTGGAAAGGAAATCCTGAGAGGACTGATATTGCTTTCTGATTTAAGAAATTCCTAAAGTGCAAGTTTCTGGAGAGTGAGATAATGTTGTGGAGCCCATTCATATGATGTGTGTCCTAATCTTATGCATTTCCATGCTTATCCTTTAGTCATTATTATAGGAAATGAGATATTTAGTTAAACAGATGTTTAGTATGATTCACCACTTCTGTTAAGGCAGTTTGTATTGGATGGAGGTTCAATATTTGCTACATTTATTTACCACAGCATAAACTGGAATTTATTACAAAAGGAGATTCAGTTATGGAATTTGCAACTTTTACACTGAAGGAGACAGCTCAAAGTGAACCATTGCTTACCATCCCAACATTTTGCCTTTCAGCTCCAAGGGCAGAGTGGAGGAGGAAAACTCTGAGTTGGTGTTGCTTATTTACATCAGTCTTTTAAACCATTCATTTATGGACATACAGAGCACCAGCACTTCTAGCTGCAAACAGAGAGCAGCTGGCTATGTGACATACCTACAAAAATTAAAGAGTAAAAGGGGATAGAAAAACAGTGGCTACTTGCTGCAGTACAATGATTTCTGAGAGTGTAATTATTTACACCTTGCTGTGTGTTGGGTGATTATTTAAGGAAAAGAAGTGTGACGTGTACAGCCCCAGCCCTGAGCAGGCTTTTGCTTTGTGTTCAGGAGACATTTGGTGACCAAGCTTTTACTTCCTGTGCTTAACGCATCAGCAGGAAGTAGTTCTAAAGCAAATACAGGAGATGCTCACGGTGTGGAAGCAGCACCTGCACTGCTGGAAGAACATTAATGAGAATTCCAAGGAGTCACCAAAATTGAATGGTTTTTTTTAGGATTAACTTTCAAAAGCCCTAGGGAATTAAACTTAAAAATAAAATAAAATAGAATAAAAAAATAAATAAACGCTGCACCAGGTTATTTTTTAAATCTGATTTTTAGTTTATTTGTATTTTCTCCATACTTATCAACGTTACCTTGTTCTGTGGTGATCCATGATAATATAAAATAAAATAATAATAGTAAAAAAACCAAATTCAATAACGAGGATTTGTTTCCAAGAGCCTATATTATATTTATTTTATTTAAATTTATTATATCAAACACAGGAACAAAAATTTTTGGAGATGATAATAATGATTCCATTCATGAAATGCCATGCACATTTGAATGAATGCATTTATTTGTCATGGGGGCCAGAATGCCTCAACACTTGATAAGTGCTGATGCCACGCAGTTCAGACACGCTTGCACATCTGCTTTATTGATGCACGCATCACCTGCAGAGTGCTTGGCACTTTTCTATACCACTACAGTACACACTGAACACCAAGACCTAAGGTAAAGGCTGCGACTCCACTGATGAGGTAGTCTGGACATCTACACTCTGCTGTGGGAAATCCTTACCAAGTGCCATACATTTTTTAACTTACTTTTTCCTTTTTGGTTTCCATGCCTCAGTGGACTGATGAGTGGTTTGATGGAAGAAAAATTGTCCCTGGAGAAGATTTCTAATTTTGCTCCCTGGGTGAGCAGAAACTTTTAAAGAGCAGGCTGCAGGCTGACACTGGTGGAGGAGGGCTGGGAAAGGTCAGAGACCCCTGAATCATAGCTTTGTTTTCAGCAGCTCCGCTGGTAAAACCCCATAGACATTCTCCAAGGCTCTCTGTTTAAGATGAGAGACAGCTCATTTCCCCTCCTAGATTTATAAGACTGTTTAAAATTGTGACATCTTTAGGGCCCTTGAGGCCAGGATCCAGGGAAGAAGCTGGGAAAACTGCAAACACAGAAATTAAATACATTTTTTTTAAAGGCACTGCCAGTTCCACTAAGCTTCTTCTAGTCAAGATGCTCCTCCATTGCAACAGCATAAGTGTGAGCAGTCTGCACTGGAGGGCAGTTGAAACTCTGTCTCTCTAAATGCCAAAACATTCCATTTCTACTATTTGTCCTTCAAATAAAATGTTTTTGTTTTCATTTAAGTAACATTATTTCTATATCCCTCATATTATAGTTGCAAATTTGATGTCCAACTACTTGAGCATTATAGGTAGCAGTTTTATTATTCTATCTTGTTTTGTAAATAAGTTTTAAATGGATTTCTTGGAAATCAAAACTTTCACAGCAATTTTTTTTTTTATTAAACTGGGGACTTTTAAACACTTCCATTAAAAAAAAACTACTGTTCTAACAATTCTAGGAGTTTATTCAAATGAAGCATTTCATTCTAAAGCAGAAAATCTATGTCATATAAGTATTGTCATCTATTTGTATACTCTATTTATAAAGTCTTTGAGGCTACCAGAATACATTTTCTGGAATACTGAACTTTGGTTTTCCTTTACACCAAGGACAGTAGAGGGAAAATATCAGATACCTGCTAGGAAACAGAAAGATCTTCTATTTTTGCTCCTCTTTCCTTTATGCACACTCAGGCAGTGCACCTGGAATCATGCAGGATCCAGGAACCCCAGGAATTCCTTATCTGCAAGGTTATAAAACACACCACCTTTAACTTAATATTCCAGTGTCATGTTTTGTTTTTTGTAAAAAGTGGAAATAGATGGAATAAGCAAAGGGATAGTGGTCATACATCCAATACTACCAGAAACAAAAAAATTCTTGCCACATTCCACATTGACGCTTGCCTTTTCTTCCTGAAAGGTTTGTGGTATTCAGCATTTGTTTCAAAAAACTTGATGATCATATTCATAACTCTTGGCTGCTGGTCTGACAAACAGTTACACGTGGGTGTCCTTGCAGAAGGGTGATTGCCTTATGCAGTCTTAGTAATGACAGTAAAATATGCCTTCCTTGGCCATTAGTCTTAGCTTAAAGCAGGAAAAGGAAAGACAAGTGTATCTGAATGACAAAAATTCTTAGTTTATCTTCTTAAGATTTGAAAGGAGTATTATTTGGCACTTGCAAGGCATGTATCAGAGATAAATAAATGATTTTTTTTTTAATACACATATTTAAGGACTAAGTTATACTGCTTTTCTTAACCCATAATATCAATATTATTCCTCCTAATATTGAGGATCTGCTGAAATGTGAGGCCTTGTTTCAGAGGATTTCTTTATTGTTCACTTGCTGCTCACACAGCTCATCGTGAGAGTGAAGATTTTTCCATATCTAGACTATTTCCTAGAAATAGTTCCTTTCCTTTGTACCATGTTAGCACTGGCACACCAGACAGACAGATGGATTTTATCTACTCTCGTCTGCGATTAAATTAGTACCGAGTTCCTCATCTAAACCACTCCAGCATGCAATGTACTTCTTTTATATCTGCACTGATTTATTAATTACGAAGATCAAAGTTATGAGTTAACCAACAAATAAATTTCAGTTTTCCTTGCATCTCAGTGTTTTTACGTACTTGGACTTCATTTGACCAGAAGACCATGGCTTTGCACTTGGACATTGTTTAATTTGACAGGTTCTGTATTTGTGACATCAAAATATGTTGCTATGGAAAATGTTACAAGTTCTAATTAAAAATGCAGAGGTCACAAGTTTCCCAGAACCAGTAGGGCGTAGATCTTAGGAGAAAAAAATCACAACATAAAAAATCCAGAGATATGTCAGTCTGCAATTTTCCAGATCTGAAAGGAGTGCAGCAAGTGTTCAGAAAAAATACATGAGACTGGAATTCTGATCAAGTTCCCTTGTACTCATTCATATGCTGCATGTATACCTTTCCATTGGCACAAATTGCCTTTGGAAATCATGCAGTGCTCTGAGCTCTGAAATGTCCTAATACAAATTAGAAGAGTGTTAGTAATTTGATGTAAATTAGTGGAGAGAGAAAGTAGACCTGCCTGGTCGTTCTTTCAAATCAAATGCCAGCACTGAAATACCCTCCATGTGACATCCAAGCGTTTTGCCATTGACATGCATCCATCACTTCCTTTGAAGGTTTGGCCATGCTCCCTTATGACTCACTGATATTCCTTCTCTTCAATTCCTCTTTATTTAACTGTTTCTACTTGCCCCCTTTATACATTTTTCTTTGTAAACAGTCCTTGTGTCTTTCTGTTCCTTTTGCTCCAGTTCAGCCAAACCACAAGAATCAATGGTACAAGCGCAGGCCTGAGGTAGCAATATCTGAGCTGGAACATCTGTGAGAAGATGTACCCACAAACTATTCCAATCAGAATTTAAGAGTACCTCAGCTGTAATGAATTCATCTATGCTCGGTGCCATGCTGTTATGAACACACCTGTTTTGGAGATTTCTGCGTTATTGTGTTGCATAACACAAGACTTTTCCATTTTCACTCAAAACACATTCCGTTTCTAATCTTATTATGGTGTTGGAATCCTTAATGCTTTCTTTTTTTCTTTCTCCTTTTTCTTGTTTTCCCAAAGCAGCGATGTGTCATTACTGCAGCACAGGACCAAGGCATCTTCGGTTTCCTCTCAGGACAGCCGCTAAGTATCCTTCTGTCCTATAAAGTTTGGAATTCTGACGGGTCCTGCTCACCCAAAATGCTCTTCTAGATAATAAAAAATAAATATCACTTTGCTGACTGACTTTGTCAAAATACAATTGCACGTCAGCGTTGTATTGCATTCTCCACTGGGAAATAGCTGTGTAGCAGCAGGTCTCGTTGTGCTACATGTGCATCCTCTTGTATCAGCCAAGCCTCAGGCTGAGATTCACATGGCACATAGAGAATCACTCTCTTGACAGAAGTGCAATCACAAATGCTCCTTGTAGGTAAGCAGACAATTGTTTTTAGGTACATTTTGTTAAACCATATGTGAAATTTTGTGTAAGATGTCTATTATCTGCTGAAGATCTTACAAAAAGTACACCATGAAACTCCTGAGGTAGACTTCCCATTCCAGCGTGTATTATGTATGTACACATAATCTTTTCTTTTTTTTCATGATCTTTTCGGAGTTTCTGCAAGAATTCAATACTTGGTTTGTTGCCAGAGTTAACATGTGGGTGACTAACATGGCTGTGGCCTCAGGCCACAACCCTTTAACTGGGAAGATAGAAGGTCAAGTGGAATACAAGAGCATGAAATGGACTTTGTTGTTCGTATAGGCGTTTTTCTCATAACTGCAGAAACTGGCACTGGAATGATGTATTTCAAAGCCTTTCTGCATCGTTGTAGTATAATAGAAAATACCATAATTGATAAATCAACAGTAGATCCCCCCCCCCCCCCACACCCCCC
>VXAB01004685.1:0-40152 GCA_013399175.1 Odontophorus gujanensis | reverse complement strand
ATATATATATATAAGGAAAAAAATGCAGCCCCGAAGTCTGCAGCCTCCACAAGCAGGGAAAGGAACAGGGCAGCAAGTGGCACAAGGTTCTGGAGCCCTCCCGGGGCAGCAGAGGCTGCCCAGCACCTGCCACCAACCAGGCTCAAATCTGAGAACTACAGCTGGAGCATAAAGGAGGATTATCACCCATCCAAACCAAATTCAATTATCATATCTATGCTGCTTCTCTATTTCTGTAACTGGAAGGCTATTATTAGGCTCTCTCCCTCCCTCCCTCTCGCTCCCTGGTTTTAATACATCTCCAAGTAATGCTGCTGTAAAACATTCAAAAAAGTAAACATTAGCTTTAGGCCATTTGATTATCAGTTTCCCAGAACACTTTGTTCTGCCCTGCTTTACTCCATATTCCTTTAACACCAAAAACTGAAAAAAAGATGGGCTGAGATGGCTCTAATGAATCCACACTATAGTAATTCTCCTCTCTGTGCTAGACCTGGCTCTCTCTCCTGATGGCAAAAAATAATGATACCAGTGTACACTTGGATGGAAAAGAGGAGAGGAAAAAGGTTATCACTGGAAAATAGTGATATTATATTCCATTTTGCATAAACAAAGAATGTTTTAGCAGGTTTCTCATCTGCAGCCACATTAACAACTAGCATGATCCCTGTACAGCAGCAGCCCCTGGAGAAGCAAGAGGCTGTGGGGTCATGGAGAGCCTGTGAAAGGGAAGCTCCTGTGACAGACAGTATGCTGCAATGAGGAGCTGCTGTGATGCTATCTTTCTGCTTGCATTAAACTGACACTCTGAAGAACTCCTGAGCAAGTATTGCCCCTCAAAACATGGTGAAATAAAACTCAAGTGTTTTTCCCATGTAGGTGCGAGCAGTAGGAATATGGGAATGAAAGTGCAAGCAACAGCTCAGTTGGGAAATGGTTTCAAACTAAAAGAGGGGAGATTTAGATTGGATATAAGGAAAAAAGATTTTTACAATAGGGCTGGTGAGGCACTGGAACAGGTTGTTCAGAAAGGTGATGGATGCCACATCCCTGGAGACAGACAAAGTCAGGCTGGACAGGGCTCTGATCAACCTGATCTAGCTGTAGGCATCCCTATTCATTCCAGGGGAGTTGGACTGTAGGGACTTAGAAGGTCCCTTCCTACTTTAACAATTCTGTGATTCTTTGATTCTAAGTAGGTGAGCCACAGTACAACTTTAAAATAGGTAACTTTAAGGCAAATAACATGAACACAGTGAAAAAACTGTGAAAACTCTTTAAATTAATTGACTGTCTAATGAACACATATGATTCTATGATTCTATGATTCTAATTCTTCAGGACCAGCAGTATGTCTTTAGTGGAACCCTCATAGGACTAAAACACAAGAAAACCATCACTTCGCTCAGTTCCTGAAGGAGCTACTGTCATATCAGTAATAAATCATATTGTAACCTAGTACTTTTGGTTGCAATTGAGTGGTTTAGCATCCCAACCTACTCTTCAAATGATACTGGTTGACTTAAACTCCTTTATCCCAATCTTTGTCACAACTTATAGAATTTCATAGGTAACAAAGTGTTTGAACAAAATGTAGAGATTGTAGAGATAGGGTCTTACTTTTATAGCCTTGGGAACTAGCAAGGAGCACAGAGCAGAGCACTGCCCTCAATGCTGTGAATCACACTCCATTAGCATCTTCTGTTCAAAATGTCCCCCAGTGCTGCACCAATTGGAGCCAGGGAAGCAGAAGCAAGGACTGCTAGTCCATTCTCAGAAAAAACCTTCCTCTATTTCTTACGTATGCCTGATTGAGAGAATTTGGCTTACTGAATGCTCTCTGGTGAATCAGCCCACAGCCCTGCACACAGATCACTGTCTCTTGCAGGGCTGGGACCAAATGCCCTGTATAAAGGCAAATTTGAACTTCCTGAGAGCACCCTGCCTCACAGACACTTGAGAAATGTGCGTGGTCCTATGCTGCAATGGGAAAATCTGGGGAGCAAATTTGGGAAGCTCTGTATTGAGACTGCAGAGCTGAAAATTTAGATACTCCTTTATCCATTCTACTTTGCAAATATTGTACAAATATTGTATCCAGTCTTTTTTTTTTAATTAATTTTAAAAGCTTTTGGATAAGGTACTTATTTACATCATTCTAATCATGCAAAGGGACTGAAATGAGCCAAGTTTTTTAATTAATGCCCGAAGTGGCAGTGAATTCAGCACTATATGAAGAGGTGGTTCCCTCTGTTTTAATTTGTTCATGTGTGAGTGTAACACCAGATGTTACTGATGAGGACGGCATGACTATAGTACCGTGCACCAGAGCAAAGACATCCAGGGTGGTAAATGCTCCTGTGGTGGATATTTGCCTCTTCATCGTGTCCATAAACCAGGTTAAGGCAGGGGCTTTAGCCACAAACTATTTGGTCAATTCTGCAAGAATTGCCTCATTACCTTTGTTTCACTGCCACAGATTAAAGATATAGCAGCAAGGCTATGTGGAGGCAGGCACTTCATCTAAGAGCAACTTTACAGACCAGACCAGGTTTAATGAGGGTAACCAGTGTGCTCTGGGCAATGAAGAGCCTGCCCCCTACCCCCAAACATGGCATCTTGAGTCAATTCACTCAATTTTCTCCCAATGAATTTTTATTTCCTACTACAGGAGAGCAACTGGAGAGGCTAAACAGCTGGTGCAGTTTTTCAATTCAGCTGTTTCACACAGAGGCTGCAGTTCAGTTTGCTCCACTGAAAATTTGGGTGGGGCCATAACCAAACCATCCTTGTAAGCGAGAGCTTCAGGTCATGGTCTAGTAGTGATATGCCATGTGAGAATGGCTCTGAAAGAGAGGAGAATCAGGTTAGAAGTTAGGGAGAAATCTTTTACTCAGAGGATGGTGAGGCACTGGTACAGACTGCCCAGAGAAGTTGTAGATGCCCCACCCCTGGAAACTTTCAAGGCAAGTGGTTGTATGGGATTCTAGCAACCCTTTCTAGCAGTCAGCAACACTGCTTGTGTCTAGGCTTTGGAACTCTATGATTCTATGATTCTATGTCACCTTGTGGGGAAGGCTTTGCCCTTCTCATGCTCTGCCTAACAACCTGTACCCCCCATTGCTCTGAAGCAAGCTGGATATCTACTCATGTAATAAAAAATTATATTTATAATGAAAGAAAACAGAATAGCAAACTTGATCAGCATTGTTGTGCCATTGTGTTTTACTGCTGCCCAGTTTCCTCACCAAGGGCAATGAGTGATGGCAAAATAAAAATTCTCAGCAGTGTTGTCTCAACATCATTTCCCACAGAACATGGATGTCTCATTTCTTGCAGGCAGATGGACAGAGCCTGCAGGATCACATTTGCTGGAGAGAAACCAGCTTTGAAAAGTTTCGACAGCCGGCGTGGTATCTGGTCCATCTCTATCGAAATGAGTTCATTATCATTCATTTTTTGCCAACTGCCAATCAGTTCTTAAATCACTCTTCAAATTACGATGTTAAAAAGAATCAAAAAAGTCTCTGCAGATATATTTTCCACACTTACAGGAATATTTCAGAAGTATTGTTCCAACAGCCTATGTTATATAATTACCATGTAAAATAAAGCAAAGAAGAAGCAGACCTTTGAAATTAGGGCTTTTTTTTATGATATGGGTGCAGGAAGAGAACAACAGAAGATCCCTAATTCCTTCACCGACTCATTTACTAATAAATCACATTCCAGGGAAAATGTACTATTCAGAGAAACTGATCCTCACTGCCCTCTTATTTTGTTGTTGTATTTTTTATGTTTGTTTTGTTTATTTTTTCAGAGGGTTACACAGTTTTTCTGCAGAGATTCAGATTTGGCACTCAGAAATTTATTTTCCTAATGCTGTTCTTCCCAAACAAGTGTTTGTCAATGCATTGCAAAGAGAGGCACACTCAGAATGTCATACTGTTTTACAAGATTAAGGTATTTGCATATTTTCCTGCAAAATAAACCATTGTCAGAGAGGATTAATAGGAAATAAAGAAGCCAGGAAAATGTCTCTTTTGGTGCAGATTTTAGCATGCAAGTCCATGTCTTTCACCTATTGTATTAATTGGTCTGCATTTGCTGATTAGTGAGTATGCTGTTGCTGAAACACAAAGTTTTGCTACTTTCTTTCCATTTGATAGCAAATATCCAAAGAAAATATTGGAATGTCAATTCTCACAGTTCTACACAATAATGCATCAAAATCACAGCCCATCAGCTTTCTAAGTACCCTGAAATCTGAGAAAGAAAGATTCTATGCACAGTGCCATTATGAAATGATGCAGCTGGATCATTTGCCTGAGGGGAAGGTGGGATAATATTTAAAAATTAAAAATAAATGAATTAAAACATAAATTAATAGCAACTTTAAATATTTCTGAGTGACTTAAAGGTTTACTTGAAGTCCAGCAGAAGTAGCACCCCTATGGGAAGAAAGTCTTTGTTCTTGGTCTTGGTAGATATATATCTGTGACCTCTTCTAACTGGGACTTCCCAGGGCTTTTAGGGGGCCCAATGTTCCCCTAGTGCCATACAATGATTCCATGACCCAGCTTGTGGTGGCCAGCTGCCATTTTGACACGGGAGGTCGTGTCCACACAAGGAGGGCTGAGTTATGTCTTCCCTGAACTTGTCTTCCTACCATCTTCGGAGATCACACAGAAAGATTTGGTCACACCACAGATTTTTGTTGGATGCATGTACCTATATGCACAGAGGCATCAGCATGATCCTGATGGGAATCTAAATCCCCAAGTTCACCACACTGGTTCTGTAACACACAGTGGAATACGAATATACACACATTTTCTTACAATAAGGGCAGTGAGGCACAGGAACAGGTTGCAAAGAGAGGTGATGAGTGCCTTGTCTTTGGAGACATTTGAAGTCACTCTGGATGGGGCTCTGAGTACCTGATGGAGCTGTAGGTGTCCCTGTTCATTACAGGGGAGTTGGACTAGCTGACCATTAAAGGTTTCTTCCAGTTCAAATGATTCTATGATCCTGTGATTCTATGTTTCTAAGTATGTGAGCAACAGCACAACTTTAAGACAAATAATATAAACCAACACAGGAAAAAACTGTGAAAACTCTTATAATTAATTGATTATCCAACAAACACCTACACCTTGCTGAAGATCCCATTATACTGGGCCGAAATGACAACCTGGGCTACTTTACATGCTAGAAGTATTGATTCTGGTTGAAAACTCTCATCCAAAAATAAATAAGGATAAAATGATCTTTTCCCCAAGAGGAAGCTGATGCATTTTGCATTTTCTCAGCTTACTTCTTTCCCCCAGCTCAGGGTTATTTCTTTCCCAGGGTGCTCCATTCTTCCATGTTCTCTGCAGTTCCTTTTTTCTTCTTCTTCTTTTCCATCTCTCCTTTTCTTTTTCCTTCTTTTGGTTTCAGGATTTATAGAAGATAAACAGCTAAAATAGAAGGAAGAGCATAAAAATCAGGAGGAAGAAACTGCATATTTTTTTCCAGCTGGCTCAGTACAGTTCAGAAGGAAAAAAAAAAAAAAAAAAAAGGGAAACGCATTTTCCTTTAAAGAGGGGAAAAAAATCCCACCACTTTTCAAGCAGCTTTAACATTTGACTGATTAACAAGAACGTATGCAAATGTGTTTAAAAGGCATAATGCAGGTTAACATTGCATCTCCCTGGTTTTGATGTCTCCAAAGTTTAAATTACAGTCTCAGTCTCTCTCACATGTGCATTTAGCAGCAAGACAAAATGGTTTCCTCTGCTCTGTTTTCTTTTCAGGTGTCACGTCACTACCCTTTGTCTTAATCCAGTGCTACCTGCGCCTGTCTTGTGGCATGCAGCCTGGGTGCCATCCATAGTGTCATCTTTATTTCCTCATTTGTGTTAATAAGGAGTGTTTAGGAGCTGCTCCCGCTCAGACGCTGCATTAATGAAGCACTAACATTTGTTAGAAGAGATTCAGCGATGTTGACAAGTGACTTAGCTGATCAGAGGAGGGCGATGGGGTTGGAGGGAACCTGTGTTCTTGAAATGTGGGAGGTGAATTATCTCTGCATTCAAAAAAATAAACAGAGACAAGTTTGATGAGTTTAAATTCGCAGAAGAGCTTTTTAATATTTCCTGAGGTCCTAATCAAAGAAGCATCTTAACTGGTCCCAAAGGGAAATGGAAGATGAAAGGAGCTGACACTGATGCCCACTCTACCTTGCCTGGTTACTTGTGGATTTTTTCTTCCTTTTTCGCCTGCTACTAAAAATATCTCAACGGGTAAGAATTAGCAGCACGGTATTAATGCAAAGTCACAAACAAAAATCAATTGCAAAATGTAGCATACCTTTAAAATTTTAACGTCTAGTAAATTAAAATCATGGAAATTGACATAGATCGGATGAAAGAAGATACAGCACCTCTAGCTTATGCCAACTAAAAATAAGAATTATTAATGAAGCTAGGCTTTCTTCTGCTGTGCACATTAATTATTTATGATAATAATACTCCGCACTGCCATATTAAAGAATTTCCTTCACACAGCTTCCCAGAAAACTCCATCTTCTGAAACCCTCAACATGTTAAAAACCACAAAAGAATGAATTCCTTTCAGTGTATTTATTATAGTGGAAGATGAATATAGTCTTGGGTTATTAAACTGGAATGAAAAACACATCTTATTAGAACTTACATGGTGATTTTTATTCTCACTAGTTTCATATAAACTTAATGATGCAGACTGCATTTTTATGCTCATCTATTTTAAAATGGTGCCTGGAGCAAAAAAAAGCTTCCATTAATGCCAGTTTGGTATTTCAAATACAATTTAATGTAATTTACTTCAAATATATGTGAACAGAGAAGGATAATGTTGAGAGCATTTTCTGGATTCAGATTCTGGGTTAGCTCATGGCAGTGATTTGTTAAAACACAAGTTTTATGCTATAGAAGAAAAATAAGAATAGGAAAGCTAGACAGTTTTCAAAGAACAGGGCAAAAGTAATGTCTCTACATGAATTTCTTATTTTTTATTTTTGTGTGAATTGGCAGAGTTACAGTAATTAGTCCTGCAACTAACGTTATTATTGTTTATAAATCAAAATCAAATAAAACCCACTTAATATGAGTATTGGACCACATTTATTTAGATCTGTTGTGTTTGCTGTGATTAATCTACAATAGATAGTGGCTGATTTTTCTTTACGTACGTACATTTATGCGTATACAATCCGAACTACGTGTATCTGTATGATTTGTATCACTGTACAAATATTTCTATCTCTTTTGTCCTCTTTTACTTAGTCCTATTTGCCTATTTACTGCTACTCAGTTTTGTTTCTTTTGTTCCAACATTCCCAGTGACACGTACACTTGTATCTGAATATAGTCAACAGAGTCTGCAGGACTGACTGCTGAGATATGGCAGAGTCAGGATTCTTCTGCAAGGAGGAGAATTTTACAACCAAGGAATTCATAGACAAAAATACACATTATCGTAAAAATATGTGGTTAAAGATGGTAGCTGTGTGCTGTATGTGATATTACACTATAAATTCATACATGTGTTACTTGCATATACAGAGCCTCACACTTGCAGCATGTGTTGATGTCGGAAGGAAAGGCACCCTGAAATAGGAACGATGTCAGGGTGTACAGCTTTCCTCCAGCAATCCTGGGGGCACCCTGATGGTGATTTGTGTCCCTGTTACTTTGGACCACACACAGTTTCCAAAAGCACGAAAGCAGAGCCACTGCCTCACTGCCCTTATTATATTTCTCTCTACTTCTTTTTGTGGGTTTGGGCTTTCTTTTTTTTTAATTTTGAAGGGTTTCTTTCTTCCCTAAGGTACTGTGGGGAAGGAGGAAGGGGGAACCTGAGATTAAGTGAGTGGCTTAAGGATAAGATGATAAAAGCAGAGAGAGCTGCAGACATTGAGAGGATGGCCTGGTGGGCTCTGCAGTGCAGGACAGGTGAAAGGCAGCCCACCACCTCACTGCATGTGGGGTTGGAAGGAGCTGCCACAGGACTGGGGATCTCATCCCACCCAGGTGGACACACATCAAGAAGAAAGCAATCATCGAGGGCATTTGTAAAGGAAACTAAGGAGAAAACACTAGTTACTGTTTTGCAGGAGAGGGCAAAGGAATATTTCTGGAGAAAATACAAAACAGCATCATTTCACAAAAGCAACACTGACTTTATGAGGGGGTTTGCATGCACAACCAAGCAGTTGCAAGCAAAAGAAATGCTGACAGAAATTAACGAGAGCATTCAGTGTTTAGTAATGGACTCTATTTCCTGAGCCTGTGACAATGCACCTGATCTCAAAAGTTATCCAGCAAATAAAAAGATTAAAAATCATCATTTCAAAGCTCCATGTTAGAGTACCTTTTTTTGTTCTGGAAATTCAGACTTGAGGTTTCTCAGAGCAGCCAGCCTAGTGACTTGAGTGCTTATTTCTATTTGTGCAACTCTTTATAGATGCCATATGTGTTTGGGTGAACACGGCAGAGGTACAGCCTGTGCTGGAGGGACCTTTGGTGGGCATTGAAAAGGAGAGCAGCAGTAAAACACGTAATACTATTGAAAAAATGTTACCTGTCTGTTTGGTATAAGATTTAATTTCTGTAGAGACTGCGTCTATTTGGACCCAGGGGTTGAGTCTGTGATAGCATATGAGTATCATTGAATCCTTAGAGTTGGACGGGATCTCTGAAGGCCGTCTAGTCTAACTCCCCTGCAATAAACAGTGACACCACAGCTAGATCAGGTTGCCCAGGGCCTTACCCAGCCTCAACTTTAAAGCCTCCAGGGGTGGGGCAAGGAGCAGAGGCTGGATCCCACCCCAGGCTTGCTTGGGCACTCCACTGCTAGGGTAACTTCCCAGCCAAAAAATACCCACTGAAGCACTGCAGACCTTCAGTGCAGAACTAATTTAGTGATTTCAGAGTCTTTTGTAAGTCAAGAGGAGACCATAGCCCCAGTGAAAATACTGTTGTATATCAGCTATATTAAAGGTGATAATGTGTGTGTTCCTCATAGCTCTCGCTGAAAATTGAGTAGTAAGTTTGAGGGATATTTTAGTCTTTTCCAGTGTTTATCTCTCTGTTTCTGATATAGCAAACAGGATGACTCCTGCAGCACAGTCATAAAATAAGTATAGTAAAATAAGTCATATTTTCTAATATGAGGGAAAGTGTTTGCAATTAGAGCATGGGAATGAATATTTTCCCACAGAATAGACAAAATATTCCATCAGTCCATGTACTTCACCAGATTACTATGGCCCTACACACCACCCCTTCCACCCAGTGAATGCCTCCATTGCAAATAGGTCAGGTGGCAACACACACACAGTTTGTCTCAGGCTCACACTGTTTTGTTCCCTGGAAGATGCCATCCATTCCAAGATGGAATGGTCATGAGTACCATGAGAGACACCGTGCACAAGGGCTTTGTGAGCTTGGAGCAAGTGGGAGACTCATACCAGAATCACCTCCTCTCCACCACCTGTGGTGTTTTCAAATGACCTGGAGAGCAAAGTACAGCTGCCCTTGAGCTTCAGCAACTTCAAATGTAAGAGTATAGATAAAGAGCTGAAAACTGTACCACTTCCTTCTGCCTATTGTGGCTAAATCCTGTACAAGGAAGGGAAAAGAGTAGTGATCAGGTGCTGGAATACAGATAGAAGTCTCTTCCTGCTTCCTGGAAGGTAAGTGAAGTGAAAAATGGAGTCGTATCACTAGTAAGTTACAGCACTTGCACATTCGGAAAGAATCTAACCTGTGATTTACTCATGTAAATGAAATATTAGTTCACCTATAGTTCCCTCACCTTCTCAATAGTAGTTAGATACAGTGTATGGCATGAATAGAATGAATTTCTTGCAGATGTAGAAATGGGTTAAAAGTGGATGTGTGTCCACCCTACTATACTACTGCTGTGATTTAGTAAAAGACTAGTTGCTGTCAGATCCATTAATTTGAGACTCATCTTACAACCAAGTATATATGCTGATGAAAAGCTGCTTTAGCAGCAGAGAGACTGCTAATTGTTTGATTATACAGGTCTTCACATTAATGAAGCACTATTCCATGGATTTGGAGCATGGCGTGCAACCAAATTACCACCCCAGCACTCAAGCTGTGAAATCTGATTATTCATTAGCCAGTCAGTGAGTGGTACAAACATCTTTTCTTTTTTCAAACCGTCAAAGGAGAGTGACTGCTTTTTTTTTCCCACTCTTCTCTTTAAGAATATGAGGGTTTGGACTTTTATCCATGAGAGCAGCTTACTCAAGATTTTAAGGACAAACGTATTATACCAAGAGGGTCCCATCTTTCTCCAAACTGTGCTCTTCTGGTATAATTTATCCTTTATGTTTGTTTAGTCCTGCCCTCCCTAGAGTCTGTTACTAACTGACAATTGTGGTGCACTTAATGAATTGAGAGTAGACTATATCCTCTCTAATTGACGAGAATTACTTAAAGGCAAGAAATCATAGCAAGGAAAGCTCATAGTGCATCTACCTTTATCAAGCAAACCTGACCAAAGACGAATGGCTGTGAAAGTCATTTCCTAAATTCTTACATTATTAATATGATTGTTTGTTAAAGGGAAAAATCCCATTTCATGTAAGCACTGACATTGAAGGAAAAATTCACTAGACTTTTCTGACAGAAAAGACTGATTTTCTTTCCTTTTCTTTTCTTTTCTTTTCTTTTCTTTTCTTTTCTTTTCTTTTCTTTTCTTTTCTTTTCTTTTCTTTTCTTTTCTTTTCTTTTCTTTTCTTTTCTTTTCTTTTCTTTTCTTTTCTTTTCTTTTCTTCTCTTCTCTTCTCTTCTCTCCTCTCCACCTTCCTTCCTTCCTTCCTTCCTTCCTTCCTTCCTTCCTTCCTTCCTTCTTTTTTTTCCTTTTTTTTGTCTTTCTTTCCTTCTTTCTTTCTTTGTCCCCTTGAATTTCTCTGCCCACAGCAAACTCAACCTAAGGAAAACTCCAGCTCCAGCCAGTCTATTTTGAACAGCAAATGTAGCTAGGATCAGTTACAAAATGAGTCAAGTGTAAATCCTTCCTCACATGGTGGAGAAGTACTGACATCTCCAGCAAATGGGATTATCTGTAATGAGATTACATACAAAGAGATTAAGATGTGAACTGACACTCCTAGGAGATACAAAAGAGGCTCCTGAGACAACAGAGAAATGAGGTGTCAGAAGCAGAAGGTGGAATTGCTTCCTTGAGAAGGTTTTTCATGATAATGATAATGATCTTACCCGCATAATAGTGCCTTTCATCCAGGAAGATCCCCAAAGAGCTGTACAAATGCCATACACCAGTTCTATTCAGACCATCATGGAAATGTTTCCACCTCTGGTCGGAGTACAGCAGCTGTTTAACTACGTATAATGTGACCTCACAGCAGCACTGGGCAGGGACTATTAGGATAAAGGCTGATCACTGTGAAAATGTAGAACATTAGAATATAACCACATAAATCTCAATTCTGGACAAAGAGTCATTCCACGATACTAGATTAGTTTTTGGTTTTCATTTCTTTGCCTATTCTTTTTCTTACTGTTTTTCAACACTTACATGTTCAAATTAGAATACTGAACATGTTTTTTAGAAGTTCATTAAATTGCACTTGTCTATTTTTCAAAATATGCACGGATAAATTAAGATATCAAAGAAAGAAGGAAAGAATAATTCTATTGAAAGTTTTGTTGCACTAATGTTTTGGCACTGTGTTCAGGTTTCTCTGAAAGGGCAGTGTATTGAAAGACACATTAGAGCCACATGTGCACATCTACAGATGCTAAGTACTCTAAATTCATCTCCTATTTGATAGAGAAGATTGTGATGGAAGTCATCACATCCCCATGCAAACCATGTGAGTTACCTGTGACTGAGTCTGAAGTGGTTCATTTTATTTCACAGGACGTTGCATTACCTGCTGAGTCTTTTAATTTCTCTCCTTAAAGCTGGCTGGCAACATTTCTTATGGAAAACCTCAGAAAACAGGCAGTAGATGTTGCCCAAAGAAAATCTGATAGAAAAACATCCTTCAGTGCAGGCTTAAAATTGATCAGAAGAAATACTGGTACTCGGACATTATCTTAAGGAAGTTAGAGCAGCATATACTACAAGTAGATACAGCTCCACTCTATCAGTGAATGGCAAATTGCCATTGTTGTTCTCTGTAGATAATGCTAGCTTTGTTGTCCCTCTTTTAAACCTAGTTTAACAAGAGAACAAAATACATTTGAGCAATATGTTCTATATAGCTTTGCACCTAAGCAAATTCAACTTCCTGGAAATAAGAAAATTAAATGTTTTGTTCACTCCTCTCTCATGATTGCTTTGCCAGGTGAACCTCTAGCACCAGTATTCTAAGGACAGCTTGCTTTCTGAGGGCAGGCTTAGCCCTAGCCCTGAATATTCTGCTTCCGTGCTTAAGCCAAATTCATCATTTCATCAGTTGCAGTGCACCCAAGCCACTGCTAGCTGCTCACAGCAGACCCAACACAATCTCCTCCAACGTCATGTCTGCTCCCTAGTCCTGGCCCTGCCTCTGTAACACCTGCTGGCCCTGCTGCGACTCCAAGCAGACTCCAAGCTTAGAGTCCCTGTCTGCAGAGTGGATAATAATAATACTTATCCTGGCAGGGGTGGCATTTATTTTTCTGGCAGTCACAGAGCACAGAAGAAAAATAAAGATCTTTGTAACATCCCTGAGGCATCACAGGCTGTTAAAACCAATACAAATCACAACTAGTTTACCTGCTGCTGCTGCCATTTGGTAACCTACCACCGACCTCCTGAGAGCATCATACACAGAAAATCTCCTCTTCACTCTTCCACCTCCAAACTGTATCACCTCATCCTGGATGAAAATCTACATGGTTACTGATGTTAATAATGCTATCTTCATAAATTAAATCACTCTTCTTGTCTTCTTTGTTTTGTTTTGTTTTGTTTTGCTTTGTTTTTGTTTTTTAATTGAGCTTTACAGGCAGTAAGATAAAGGCTCAAAAAATGCTTGCCAACTTGACCATGTAATTTAAGACTATAGGCTTTTTCTTGTTCCTTTATTATATTATGTTCACAGAAGCCCTAGGTTTGATTAGCTTGACCTGGGACAAAGCTGTTCTGACTGGTGTTGCTTGGTTCGTGTGCACAGCCTATACATCTCCTGCGACAGCAATACTTGCTTACTTCCATAGGCAGTGGCCTCCAGAAGAAGATTTGGTTCACCTAAGCATCCCAACAAGATGTATAGCAGAGATCATCACAGGACTGCTAGCTGTCCTGTCCTGGCTCTGGGATGCTCCACCTGGCCTAGGCTGTCCCCTCAGTGTCATCCAGCCACCACCTCTGACCCATTGGGGTCCTGTGGCTCATGGGTCCTTTTTCCATAACAAAATTCATGCTAAGAAAAGTCGTAAGCAGGTGCTCACCTATGTGAGAACTCTGCTGCTATCAGAAAGCAGCTATTCCTGGCAGGTACTACCACATCTCAGCATGGACAGAAATTCACTACCCACTAGGGAGGGCTCTGCTTATCACTCTTACTCTGCAGCATTCAATGATTTTTATCTCTATCTGGGCTACTGACAAGTGCTTCCAGTCCAAAGCAAGAAATCCAGCAGCTTTCATCACAGGCATAGAAGCTTTCATTTTAAAAATAATGCCTTTCAATGTCAGCTTGGCCAACAGCTGCTTCTAGAAGATTAGAGCTTTTCTCTGCCTTCTCTGGCAACCCAGATGGATTTGTTTGCCTAGTTTACATTGCACTGCATTGTTCAGCTATCTGTAAGCGTGATCAGTTCTGGCTTCCAATATTTCAAAGCCTGTGGCATCATCATCATCTAATACCAATTATGGGGGAAAAAAGCCTCTTCCAAGTAGCAGCTGTTGAGTTTGGGAGGGGCAGCGGGGCATCCTTTGTGCCTGCACACTTAATCAGCAAGATGAGAGGCATCAGTGCTCACATGACACAGCACTTCCATGACAAGATACTATGTCTGGTCTGATCCCATACTTTCCTAGATACCTATCCTAGTGCTGTCTACATTGACATTTCTATGACAGGATGATCACGGCTATCTGGGAAGATCCAGGATGACAAGAGTAGCACTTCCTGACTGACTTTGTTTTTGGCATTGCTCCTTTCATGTCAGCTCTACAACATCCTGCAACATTTTCCTGTTGAAAATTGTTGAGTTCAGGTACAAATGTCTGAGAACTGAAAAGTTATATTGGAGATATTACTAAATACTGCGTGCTTCAGCTTCACCTTCTGCCTGTGCAATGAGCACGTGTTCAGATGTCTCCTGTCCCACATTCAAGGAAGACAAAAAAGCACAGGCTGCCAGATCCCTCCAAAACTTCTGTTTCTCTGCCTGCAGCTCAGCAGCTGAGTCAATACAGAAGTACCACCATCAGTGTTTGTTTTTTGGAGCTGCTGGCACCCACAAGTTCCATAGACATCACATACAGATTCTCCTCACTCAGTTTCCTTCCCCACATTTTTCACAACTCTGCTATTATTTTTCTACTTCTCAAGCCAGCATTAACTAGTAAGCGTTGACATAAGTACTTCACTGTAGAGCATGCAGTCCAGTCACTCTGCAGAAACAGACCATGACAGATCAAAATGCCTGCAACAATACAGAGTTTCCTTGACTCCAACTTACACTACAACAAAGTTCTTCATGAGACATTTGGCAGAAACTTTGCTCGGTCAAGAAAACATTCTTTAACTTGGGGACAATAAACAGTCATATTACATATGCTGCCACTTCTTTCTTTTGTTTAATTTACAAGACCTTCAACATGAGAAGATCAGCTTTTCTGTGGTTCCTCATTTTTCTCATTGTTTACAGCTCTTAAAAATAGGTTGTTTCCACCTTCAGATGTAACTTTTCCATGCGCGTATATGCAAGGCACAATCATGGGCAAACGCAAGGTGTGGGGAAAACACTCAGGCATTTGGGATATAGATCTTAGATATGTGCAGCCCACAAAGAGAGATTATCATTTTGGATAGGAATTAACATTCAATCTAGGGTAATGTTTGCACAGCCAGATGTCATAGAACTTGTTATTCCACCTTCTTTGTGTTAGCAAGTGCTACATCAGTCTGGGGAACACGTTAAAATCTATGTCTACACAGCATTTTGAAGTCAGACTGAAACTTGATCTGTCCACACTCCAAACCAGTCAGGAACCACGTGGCCATGTTAGCATGTGCCAAACCCCAGAGAATCTACTCAGATGAGAAAAAATGTATATGAGCAAGTTATCAACAAGAGCAAGTGTAGAGTCCTGCATCTAGGGAGGAATAACCTCATGCACCAGTACAGATTGGGTGATGACCTGCTGGAGAGGAGCTCTGAGGAGAGGGACCTGGGTGTCCTCGTGGACCACAGGTTGGCCATGAGCCAGCAACATGCCCTGGTGGCCAAGAAGGCCAATGGCATCCTGGGTGCATTAAAAAGAGCATCAACAAGCAGGTCAAGGGAGGTGATCCTCCCCCTCTACTCTGCCCTGGTGAGACCTTATCTGAAGTATTGTGTCTAGTTCTGGGTTCCCAGGTACAAAAAAGACAGGGATCTCCTGGAAAGAGTCCAGTGGAGAGCCACAAAGATGATAAAGGATGTGGAACACATCTCTTATGAAGAAAGGCTAAGTGACCTGGGTCTATTCAGCCTTGAAAAAAGAAAACTCAGTGGGGATTTGACCCATGTCTGTAAATATCTAAGATGCAGGAGGCAAAGGCATGAGGCTGGACTCTTCTCAGCAGTACATGGTGATAGGACAAGGGGAAATGGCCACAAACTGAAGCAGTGGATGTTCTGCACAAATGTCCTAAGAACTTCTTCACACTGAGGGTGACAGAACACTGGAAGAGGTTACCCAGAGAGGTGGTGGAGTCTCTTTCTCTAGAGATGTTCAAGACCCACCTGTACACTTACCTGTACAACCTGGTCTAGGGAGTCGGCTTGGGCAGGGGGGTTGGACTCGATGTTCTCTTGAGATCCCTTCCAACCCCTACAACTCTGTGATTCTGTAATACTGTGAGAACATTAATGCCTCAGAGCAAGTCTGTGCCTCCCTGCAGAATTTGCCTGTAGACATACCAAGCTCAGATATTCAGGAAACTTCTATGGGGTTTTAGTCTTAAACTTCCAGCATGTGTCAAAAGTACTGAAGTTTATTTTCATACAACAATAACTTTCTCTGAAGTCCTTAACTACAATGGCAAAAGCCACATTTACAAAAAGCCAGGAAAGCTTGACAGACAGGCACCTGCTTTATGTAAGCTCATTCATGAAGACCCACAGACCACAGCAGTCTGGAACATACAACCTCAGTTCAAAGGAACAGAGAAAATTAGGGTCTTTGAATCTCTTCTTCCAGTAGCTCTCAATTATTTGCATGATGAAGCCTTTCACATTTTTGAAACAGACTGTTTTTTTGAAGTTCAGGTAGTATTCCATGTCGGTTGCTGAAAAATTATCAACAGCTGGCACATGAGAAGCTGGGCTGTGATGAGCCAGAACAAATTTGGTGTGGATCATCTGATCTTCATCCTAGATAAACTATTATTAAACTTATTTTAAAACATGTTTAACTCAAAATTCAATCCTATTAGTTTAGTAAAAAATTGAAAATGTATGATATATTCAAGCTCAGATACTATATAATAAAAGGCAAACTATGTTTGTTAAGCAGTTCAAGTTTTCCTTTTTCTTCCAGGATTTGGGCAATAGTCAAAAGCTTATTTAAAACATGAGAGAAGTACTGAAGAAGCAAAGAAGCCTCAAAGTAAACTGGTGTCTTGTTCTTGGTTTTGTTATGTGCTGAAGTACTTTCCAGCCCTGGAGCAGTTAGCAGAGTGTGGTAGACCCCAGTTTCTAATGTGATTTCATGGGCTCTGCTTCAATTGGTGATGGGCTCCAAGAGACTGAGAATCAGCTGATCTCCAACAGCCCTTCTCCAGGACTCCCTTCATGGGGGAATGAATCTCATCCTCCACTTCCATTCACTGCCCAGATGCATGGTAGGTGCTTTGCAAGTTGCTTGCAGAAAAACAGTGTCCCTTACACAAAAACACTTTCTGTGTGAATGTAAATTGACACATCAAGCAAATTGGCAATAGCTGAAGGACCACATCCTGGCTTTCCACAGATATGCAGCATGGTTTTTCTAGTCCCTGTGTTGAGAAACCAGCAACTGAATCTACCCACCTGCATTAGGAGTGGACTTCAGTGTAGAGGAACAAACTTGGTGTGTGGGTTTGTTTATGCAGATTTGAGCACAACTCATTTCGTCAGGCGAGAGCTATTTGCCCAGACACAGACAGTACAAATGCATGTGATTTACAACAAATTCAGTGGGAAGTCAGCATCTGGATCTGCAGTATTTCAAATTCTTGCTTCATACTGAGAATGACGTGCCTCAGATTTTAAAGTGTTGCATGTAAGACACCCAAAGGAAATTTTCAGACTACTGAGCTATCATTGCTGAACTACTGCAAGTAGTATCATTAGATCTGTCTTAACATCTGACTCTAACAGAGTGATGTTTAAGTTACCACCAAGAAGGTTCTTGCAACACACCCTTAAGCTAAAGGGAGGGTGAACACTGGAGATGGTACCAAATTCTGTCACTCTGGGAACGAACTTTTCAAGGGGTCCATTTCTCCTCAGGCCCAGTTGTCCTGAGATACTGGGTGATGTAACTTGCACTTCTTTCTAACATAATCTGCCTACCAGATGTCATAAAACATGGGGCAGCATTTCATTGATCAAACCTCTTAGAAATGTGGCATTCCCAAGCAAAGACAGAATTAACAGAGGAAATAACTGTCAGAGGTATTTCAATTTTTACTCACAGTTACCAGTAACATACTACAGTCACCTTTCACTTATTCTGCAAATTCATTGTAACATTTTGAAATGTTATGACAGGGAAGCAGATCACTCTGGGTGACCTTAAATAGCCCAAGCCTGCAACACCATCCTCTAGGTAGATGTACAGTAATAGTTATCAGTCTCAATGAAATCCTTGCAAGTGCCAGAGATGAAAGCAGATGAAGGAGAGGGAGATCTCTGAAGAAAAAGGGGGTACGATGAAGGAATTTAGCCATTCTTTAAAGTTGTCTTCTGGTATTTATCTCCAAGATGGGGGGAGAAATCTTGTTATCACTGCAAGATCTCTCTCTGTTCTTTTTGGAATTAGGATGCCTCCAGAGAATGGGCAACCAGAAATGCTCTTGAGCAGCTAAAGTTCTCTTGAGGTCTAGTAAGAGGAAATGGAATTTTTGATTCTGCTTGTGAGAAGGAAAGGTTATGTAAAAGGGACTTTTTCTTCATCTCTGGCAAGTAAGGAGTGAGATCCTCTCAAGAAACCTTAAGCAGAGAATCCTAGTCATACAGTAACATATTATAAGTCCATCTGCTTCATAGAATGTTATGTTCAGTAGGTATTTACAAATCTAATTTCTTGCTTTAGTTGTTTTTCATTAGAATAAATGTGATGAACTCTAGAAATATGAAGTTGGGAGAGTGTAGACAAAAGAAATGTAGATGAATTTCAAGGTAAAAAGTAGACTCCATCCTCAATTCACTTAGCTTAAGTACTCTATGAATATCTGAACAGCTGGTGATTTTGCATATTGTATCATCTGCACCATGGTATGAAGATAGAGGGATATGTGTAATAACAACAGACTTTGGGGCTTAACTCTGAATTGCCCAGGATTTTGTTGATATAGATCAGCCATCTTAGTACAAGGGAGGATTTAATACTGAAATTTTGACTTTTTGCATTTGAATTTTCATTACAGTACTGATTATTATAATTTCTCTCTTAGAAAAAAAAAAATCAACACTCCAGTAGAAACAAGAACAATGCCTCTTTCTGGAGTTTTATGAATCCACTTCAATGTCATTTGAAAGTCTCCTGAAGAGCTGAGCTGTTTGGTTTCTATGAAACAGCCCAGGAGTCTCTCTCTGTCCAGCTCACGCAGCTAAGTTAAGCTCTTATTAAACTCAGTTGTTATTTTTCTAACAGATTCTTAATTACTGTTTTTTGAGGCAACAATCATCCCACGCTCCGCATTTGCTTTGTTTCTCCACCTCTTCGTGCGGTGCAAGCATGTGGGCAAAGCGTGGGAGGCTCCAAGAGCCCAAGCAATTGAAAATTGATGCAGCGCTTTAAAATAAAGGAATGATCCTTATTATAAAAGGGGAAAAACAAAGTAGCACACTGTGATAAACAAAGACACGCAGACAATGCAAGGAAAATAATATTAGCAGATGTTGAGCCAGCCGTTAATGATCTGTTTTATATTTAAATCTATTGCTTGAATGCTGTAGCCAGAGCACCAAGGAGCAAGAAAGAAGCCTGGCAGCAGTCATGCACTTCACTTTTATTGCTGTGGCTCCAATCCTTGATGTTGTCTTTTTAAGTTATCAGTTTATATATTTGCATGCAAGCTTAGAGCTGGTGGAAAGGCTCAGGCTATGTTTCAAGGAGAAGAAGGGCTCTCTGAAGACCCAGCACAGCAGCCAGAGCAAATCTCCCCAGATGGGCACAACTCTGCGGAGGAAGGGCTCTCTTGTTCTCCAGGGGCAGCTCAGAGCTCCTGGTCTCTGTCCCTCCCTCTCTCTCCTTTCTATTTACAACTGCATTTGCATTCCCTAATAAATACATTGCTCCAACCTTTCAAGGAGGTATTTCCTGCTTGTGCTATTTTCAAGACTTTGGTGAAACTTCATAAATCACAGGTCCTAAGGAAGGGATACTACTCAAATAATGCATTAGTACTGCAGCTGTCTGCTTGCTGTCAGCCTGACATAGACAGGGAACGTGATCTGTAAACACAGCAGGAAAAAAAGCAACTTGACTGCTGAGTGTGAGGTTGCTCATACCTTCCTGTGCTCCTCTGCACCCAGCACTGAACTGTAGGTAGGTTCTGATCCAGTCCCTGACCATGAGTGCCAGAGACTCATGTTGTCACTACTTTATGTCCCTCCAGGGGGATGGATGTCCTCACTCCATTCTTTCAGGAGCAATGAGACACTGATTCCCCGTGAAACTCTTGGATGTCAGTTTATTTTTTCTGTTACTATTTTTTGCTACATTTTTTACACTATGTTTACTACATTTTTTATTATTCTAGTAAAAGTATCAGTATGATCTATATCTCATATGATAACTGATATTACGTACTATCTAATACAGTTATAATATTATTGTGTTTAAGTTATATAAAATAGATTTGAATCTATCTTACTAGCACCATTCCAATTTTAAGTCAGTTAAAGTCAGTTTCTTCAGTTAAGACAGGATGTACTCCGTTGACTCATGCTCTGGTTCCACCAAGAAGTTGTGTAAGGTGTATGACTCCTCCTCTGCTCTGCTGCACATTCAGCTCTATAGTGGAGTGACAGTCCTACAAGCTGATCAAAATGGACCAATTGTGAAGCCAAGCTCCCTATAAATGCCTACCATATTGCTGCAGGTACTTGTTCATCACCCTGGAAAACTCACCGCTGAAAGATACCAACTTGTTCAAAAGGTAATAACCATAGAATCATGTAACTGTTTGAGTTGGGTCCTTTAAAGATCATGTATCCCAACTCCCCTGCAATGAATGTGAACACCTACAGCTAGATTAGGTGCTCTGAGCCCTGTCCAGTATGACCTTGAATGTGTCCAGGGATGGGGCATCCACTACATCACTGGGCAACCTGTTCCAATGCTTCACCACCCTTAAATAATCAGCCATGACATATTTCATTTATAGCTCTTTTACTCAGTATTGACATTATCAGCCCAGGATCTTCTTCAAGCTAATGGTAATTTCAGTTGCTCAGATAAGGTGAGGAATCCCTTACTACTTCCTACTTTCATTTTATTGGAACCTCTCCATTGTTCAGGTACATAGGCTCAGGCAATTCTGTAAAAACTCTTCAGTTCAAGTAATATAAAAATCCTAATTTTAAAATACTTAAGCTGTTTTTGTGTATCTAATGTCTATCAACACTACTTCTGAACTTACATCTGTACTTTTGTAGCCCAGCAAAATCAGATGCACATCTCTCTGGTTCATCCTTTTCCACTCACTGAATGTCTGTGTTTGCAATTATCTCTGAGTGAACAGAGTCATGTAAAGTCAAAAGCAACAGAAAGCAGATCTGTGCTTTGGATCTTGCACTCACCACACTTCAGTAACACATTACCTTGTAAGTTACTGTTGTGAATGATAACGTTTGGTGGTGAACAATTGGGACATTACTGTATCCATTATATATTAATAACAGATGCATGCATATTCTATTTTTTCTTCCCTCTCTCTGCTTCCCGCCCCTTTTCAGGATAATTAACAAGGCAATAAACACGTAAAATTTAAAAATCACAGAAGTGGAAAACCGATAAAGGCCCCTGAAATGTTACCAAGAAAAGAGAAAGAGTCAGTGAACCAGAAGAACATATGAAGTTATTGCTGTTGAGCTTTGCAGAAAGCACAACAATTGAAAGGATAATAAATAACAAGAGCAGGTCAGCTTCCTAGCAAGATCTAAATCAGAGGTGAGCTGAGCTAACTTAAACAACCTATTCAGTGATGTAAATGAACAGAGAGGTTCCTTACAGAAGAAAAACCTGTGCTTCTCAGGTTTATAGAACAGAGGCCAGAGCTGTGTTTTTGCAGAAGCTCAGATACTCCAGAGCTCTGACGGGTTGCTGTCCCCTGCAGCCCCTCTGCAACAGATAACTGGTGTATTAGCAGCCGTGTCACTGCAAGAATGAGAGGTGGGAGTCAGACCTTCCCTGTGGTAAGTGGTTCTCCTGCAAAACATTCCCAGTAGAAAGGCATTTCAAGGGACTGCTCTGGGGATTTCTGCTGAGACCAGTTTAGAGTAGCTCGGGTGAAGACATCTGCAATAACAGAAATGTGAGAAGATGACTGAATCTTCAACACGCAGAAGATAAGGATTTGGTTTAAGAACCAAATCTTAAGAAACACTTCATATATGGACCTTTCTGTGGTCAGAGTTCATCCATCTCATCAGCTATGTGGCCACCACCCTTTCCCCAGGTGAATACTCCTGGACAAAGTATCTACACCAAGGTCTTAAGATTGGTGCAATGAACCATCATGACTATATTTGGCACAATTTCCTGCTTTGCTTCTTTGCTGTACTTCACTCTGTTTTGATTCGCTTGCGAGAATGTGAATTTTGGCAAGTGAAAGTCCTTTATCACTGCTGGTGGCTAATCTCCACTGCAACACACTCATTCATCCAGAGAAAATCCAATACTGACATTTGTATTCTGGGGGAAGGAGGTTAAATGTTGGATGTAAAATAAATTCCAGGACTATGCCAAGCAGCCATATGATATCTATATCATGGACAGGCATTTTTCCTCCCCAGAGAACTCAGATGTGGCTTGATCACATCTGGACTCCACTATTACTCAACAAAATGGCTCATAGGGATGTTATCGGACATCTCTGTGTGTACCTGATAGCCCAACTCTGTTGCCCCAGCCTTTTATAGTCCTCTGAGAACTAACTGCTCACATGCTGTTAAATCTCTTCCTTGTTTCTACCTGCTAAATAGTATTAAAAGGCAGCTTAAAATACATGAACTACTCTCTCAACATTAAATTCCTTCCTAAGCAATTACTGTGCTGGCCACAAGGCTGTCTTGAAGTTCCTGGTAAGAAGGAGCTGATGTGTGTGGCCAGACTGACCCCAGGAGCCTCACTGAACTATGTTGACATTCTTAATCATTTTCATTACTACTATAACTAAGAGTCAGACAAAAAAGATGAAGCCCTCTTGTACAAGGTGCTGTGATAACATTTGTGTGAGGCCATTGCTACAAAGAGTTTGCAGCCCAGGAAGTCCATGTGGCTGCCTTCCCATCTATTTTAATGCATTCAGCTGATTTCTAGCTTCCACATTTGCACACATTCAAGAAAAAATTGTTGCTTTTCTTTCTTTTATTTTTAGTTTATAAATTTTTAGATTTAGACCTGCTTTTTAGATTTATATGCTTCTTTTAGGCACACTTTTGGGTGTACATGTATGCTCTGTATTTCAGATTACACACAGACATAAATATATTACTCTAGACTAGAGAATATTTCCCAGAGGAAGATCAGAGCAAACAGTATTAAAATCTCTCTCTCCAAAATTAACTGTGCTTTATCTTGTGTGCAGTGCTGCTGAAAATAAGAAGGATTTCTCAAAGGTTGCATTTGTCAGTGTGAACAAAGGTAGCAGAAAAATATTGCAAGAATGACCCATATGGGCTGATATCTAAACTGTGATTAAGACTTGCAAACTGTTTAATTTAACTTCAGTCCTTCCAAATGAGAAAATGACTTTTCTACATTATTTCATGAAAAGTGTATGGTGAAAGTGATGGAAGTAATCTGTGACTCACATTTAATGATGTAGACAGAAATCTGAAAGCCAGATGAAGCTGGAAATATACCTCCACTACTGGCTTTTCTGACTACCACTGAAAAGAAACTAGTTAGGAATCTATGAGTTACGTATTTTCTGTATACCTAGAAACTCACTCATTCATAATGAGCTCAAATTGTTATTACGTTGTTGCAGAGACTTTCTTGTCACCTGAACTTGTACTGTTTGCCTGATACCTTTCAAAAATTCTTGAGATTTGTTGAGGCCAATGCTGTTCTACCCTTTGAACATGTGACACAGAAAGGCTTAGCCCATGATGAAGAAAATAGACTGCAATGGCATCCTGACAACTAGATTGTCCTAAGATAATCGTTTTGTTGGACTAGATAATCTCTAGAGGTCCCTTCCAACCCCTACAATTCTGTGATAACAAAGGGGAGCAAGGTGAACATTAGAAACTCAACTAATGATTAAAAAAAAAAAGTTCACTGCTCTAAGTTTTATTTCTATAACAGAGAAGACATCAGCTGTGCAAAGCAGAAGTAATGCAGTATCCATACAATCATAGAATCATAGAAATATACAACCACTAAAGTTGGTAAAGACCTCTAAGATCGTCAAGTTCAACTGTCAACTTCTCATTACCATGCCCCCTATTTGCAGCAGCTTTAACCTCTCTGCTCAGCTAGTATTAGCTGTTTAAAAAACGGTATTCAAAATGAGCATGCACGCATTTTGCTTATTTCATCAGTGTGCCCATTCAACAGACAGATACTTGCTATTCAGTAGGACTGAGTCCAATCTAAGCTAAATGGTGTATCTTTATCAAGACACACAGCCAACAGAGCTGGAGGCAGTCATCACAGAAGTAACACCCAGAATCAATGAGAAGAAGCTGAGCATTATTCATCTAGACAAAAACAGAAGCTTTTGAGGCTGTGTCATACAGAAAACTGGTTTATCTGAGAGGATTTCTACAATTTGCTCAAAAAAATAATGCTTTCACTCTCCTATGGGAAGTAACTTACTCAATCATAAAAAGAAATAGAAGTCTTTTCCTGAAACATATTCCCAGTAGAAAGGCATTCCAAGGGATCACCCTGAGGGTTTCTGCTGAGATCAGTTTAGCTCAGGTGAAGACATATGAAATAACAGAAATGAGAAGGTGGATCTTCAACACACCAAGAGACAAGAAAATCTTAAGAAATCTTAAGAAACAATTTTATACATGAAACCAGGTCAAATAAGGAATATATAGATTTTACTGAAGAGGTGCAGTGGATGAGCATAATACTGAAAGCAAAACCACGTGTCCAGAACAGATCCTTCAAAGCACCAAGCTGCTGAACACAGGCAAGGCAGGCAGAACACTAATTTCTCACTACAGTCATTAAAAACAGTGATAAACTGTGAGTTCTGCAAGACATAGCAAAGAAATAGAGAAGGCTGAAGTATCCAGTGAGTCTTTTGCCTCAGCTCTCACTGGAAGCCAGGTTTCTCCTGGTGGGCAACAGGATGGCCATGAGCCAGCAACATGCCTTGGTGGCCAAGAAGGTCAATGGCATCCTGCGGTCCATTAGAAAGAGCATGAGCAGCAAGTCAAGGGAGGTGATTTTCCCCCTCTACTGCCCTGGTGAGACCTCACCTGAAGTTCTGTGTCCAGTTCTGGGCTCCCCAGTTCAAAAAGACAGGGACCTCGTACGAGAGTACGAGGAAAGGCTGAGTGACCTGGTTCTGTCGCTGAACACAAGTTCAGCCTTGAAAAAAGAAGACTCAGGGGGGATCTTGTTAATATTTATAAATATCTAAAGTATGGGAGTCAAAGAGACATGGCCAACCTCTTTTCAGCGATCTGTGGGGACAGGCAGGGGGAAATGGCTGTATACTTGAGCATAGGAAGTTCCACACCACTATGAAAAGGAACTTCCTCACAGTGAGGGTGATGGAGCACTGAAACAGGGTGCCCATGGAGGTTGTGAATTCTCCATCTCTATAGACATTAAAGATCTGCCTGGGCACCTACTTGTGCAGCCTGCTGTAGGAAACCTGCTTTTCAGGGGGGCTGGACTAGATGATCTCTAGAGGTGCCTTCCAACCCCTACAGTTCTATGATTCTGTGATTCTGTGATTCTTGTGTCCCTTACATCTGTGAACTTCACATCCCTGAACCTTTTGGTGCAGTCTGAGAAGCGTAATCTCTACCACTGCAAGAGAAGAGAAAATGTGAGACTGCTTCATGAGACATGTACAAGTCTATGGGGCGCAATGAGATGGATCACAGGATCCCAAAGAAACTGGCAGCTGCATGCCAAGCCACTCTGTCACATCTGAAAATTCCTGGCTGTCAGATGAAGTCCCAGGTGGCAAGAAAAAGGAAAATGTCACTCTCATATTCAAGAAAGTGAGAAAGGAGAAGCTGGGGAACTACGTCAGTGAACCTCACGTCTGTGTCTGAGAAGATCATGAAACAGATTCTCCTGGAAGCTATGTTAAGCCACATGCAAGATGAGGAGGTGATGTGAAACGGTGATGAAGTGACAGCATTGGTGGATAAAGGAATGGCAACTCATGTTGTCTACCTGGACTTGTGCAAGGTCTTTGACATGATCTGGCACCACATTCTTACCTCTAGATTGGAGGGATGTGGGTTTAAAGGATGGACTATTAGGAATTGCTTGGAAGATTGCAGTCAGTGTGTTGTTGTCAATGGATCTATGTCAAGGTGGAGGCTAGTCATGAGTGGTATCTCCCAGGGTATGTCTTAGGGCTGGTACCCTTTAACGTTTTTATCAGTAACGTAGATAATGGCCCGAGTGCACCCTCAGCTAGCTTGCTGATGACACCAAGTTGAGTGGTGCAGTTGATAGAACAGAAGGAAGGAATGACATCTAGAGAGACCTGGACACACATGAAAAATGGGCCCACATGAACCAAACAGTGTTCAACATGGCCAAGTGCAAGATACTGCATTAGGGCTGGGACAATCCTAGATATATCTACAGACTGGGAGAAGAAAATGTTTAAAACAACCTGCAGAGAAGGACTTGGGTGTTCTGATGGATGAAAAACATAACATGAGTCAGAAGTGTGCTTTTGCAGTCTGGAAAGCCAACAGTATCCTGGACTGCATCAAAAGAGGAGAGGCCAGAAGGAGAGGGAGGTGATGATCCCTCTCTATTCTGCCTTCATGAGGCCCCAGCTGGACTACTGATTCCAGGCCAAGGGTCACCAGGACAGGAAAGATGCAGAGCTTTTGGAGTCAGTCCAGAGGAGGGCCATGAAAATCATCAGTGGGCTGAAGCACCTCTAATACGAGGAAAGGCTAAAGGAGCTAGGCTTGTTCAGTCTGGAGAAGAGAAGGCTCAGAGGAGACGTGATGGTAGCTTTCCATTTTTAAAGGGAATTTACAGGCAGAAGAAGAAACAGCATTTTACATGGGTAGGTAGTGATAGGAAAAAGGGATAGATTTGAACTAAAAGAGGGGAGGTTTACCTTAGATGTCAGGGAAATTTTTCACTGAGAGAGTAGTGCATTGCTGGAACAGGTTGCCCAGAGAGGCTGAAAATGCCCCATACCTGGAAGTGTTCAAGGCCAGGCTGGGTGGGGCCCTGGTCAGCTTGGTCTGGTGCCTGATTTGGTGGCTGACAATACTGCCTATGGCAAAGGAGTTGGAGCTGAATGATCTTCGAGATCACCTCCAACCCAAGCCATTCTATGACTCTACGATCCTATGAAACAGTGGAAGTTTTGCTTGGCAAGGACTGCAGATCCAACTTGTCCTCTTGTGGGCTTTAAGCACTCACAGACCCATTCCCAAGGGAACTACACCAATGACAGAAGAGACAGCATGTCCCTAGGGCTAACCCTCACTGAGCATCAAATTGTACCAGGTGCAATTGAAGTTAGTGTCACCGTTGCAGATATTTCATCACTCAGCCCTTGCCCATTGGCTAAGCAGTAGTTGAGATAGCATTCTCCTAAATCACCCTGGCATGAGCCAGCAGTTGGCAGAGCAGCCACCAAGAAACCTGTCTGCAAGGAGGGTTACACTTTGATTAGTGTTTGCTTTCAGCTTTTTTCCAGTCTTAAACATTTAGAAACATGTAAAGTACACCTTCTGCAGTGAAAAGAATGTAGGGGAAGAGATAGCTTGTTTTCTATTAGAAATCAAGATTTGGTTTCACCAGAAAGAAAGTTGTTCCAGTGCCATACAAGGCCAACTAGCATGGAAATTTCATCTAATCTGTCCAGCTTGTTATCAGTTCCCTTTAATCTGGAGGCTGTTTCAGAGATGGAGAGAGTGCATTACCAGCAAACAGGGCGAGCCTGTGATCTTAGGGTACTCAGTGACTATTAAAATTGAAATCTGGAGAAGAATAAGGGTAAGGTCTATGATTATCCCAGAGATTCTGTTAAATCAGATGCAGTAATGGTTTTCCTTCACCTTTAAGGCCTCTCTTCATGTGCAGTGAGCATTTATTACCAGCATCGTCTTCATAATCTGGATGGAGGCTCATCTGGGGCTGGTGTCTTCCTAATCTTCATTAACTCTAATTTCATTATCACCTGTCCTAGGCTGACCGTGAGATCACTCACTACTTCTTGCTTTTTCCTCTGGGAAATGAATTTCTGTTTCTGTCCTCAGCTACTGAGCTGCTTCTGTGAGCCCTGCGGCAAGTAATTAATATTAGCAGTGTCCCCTTCGTCTCTCACCAATCTGGGTGCCCTACTCTGTCTTAAAAGCTCCACTGGTGCCTCGACTCTTCTTTTTCTGCCATACATGATTTCCAAAACCTCAGGAATATGCAGCATGGCTCAGTAGTTTTGCTTCATCCTTTGTGTGAGTTTTTCTCACCTTTTTTTAAAAATCCATCTATTAACCATCCTATTCCTCACCTTTCTTTCCTGCATTTGATGTTCAGCAGTGCTCAAATGTCTTTTGCACAACACGAGAACCAATTTTCCCAGTTAATTATTCAACCTCTTCTCGTGTTGCCCTCCTCCCCCAGAACAAGCATGTTATAAAGATGGGTTCAGGACGGCAGAGCATCATGGGATTAAAGAAACAGATCGAGTTAAATCTCTTCCCACAGAAGAGAAGGTTCACTGAAAAGCTCTGAGGCCTCACCAGCTNAGGAAGGAATGACATCTAGAGAGACCTGGACACACATGAAAAATGGGCCCACATGAACCAAACAGTGTTCAACATGGCCAAGTGCAAGATACTGCATTAGGGCTGGGACAATCCTAGATATATCTACAGACTGGGAGAAGAAAATGTTTAAAACAACCTGCAGAGAAGGACTTGGGTGTTCTGATGGATGAAAAACATAACATGAGTCAGAAGTGTGCTTTTGCAGTCTGGAAAGCCAACAGTATCCTGGACTGCATCAAAAGAGGAGAGGCCAGAAGGAGAGGGAGGTGATGATCCCTCTCTATTCTGCCTTCATGAGGCCCCAGCTGGACTACTGATTCCAGGCCAAGGGTCACCAGGACAGGAAAGATGCAGAGCTTTTGGAGTCAGTCCAGAGGAGGGCCATGAAAATCATCAGTGGGCTGAAGCACCTCTAATACGAGGAAAGGCTAAAGGAGCTAGGCTTGTTCAGTCTGGAGAAGAGAAGGCTCAGAGGAGACGTGATGGTAGCTTTCCATTTTTAAAGGGAATTTACAGGCAGAAGAAGAAACAGCATTTTACATGGGTAGGTAGTGATAGGAAAAAGGGATAGATTTGAACTAAAAGAGGGGAGATTTACCTTAGATGTCAGGGAAATTTTTCACTGAGAGAGTAGTGCATTGCTGGAACAGGTTGCCCAGAGAGGCTGAAAATGCCCCATACCTGGAAGTGTTCAAGGCCAGGCTGGGTGGGGCCCTGGTCAGCTTGGTCTGGTGCCTGATTTGGTGGCTGACAATACTGCCTATGGCAAAGGAGTTGGAGCTGAATGATCTTCGAGATCACCTCCAACCCAAGCCATTCTATGACTCTACGATCCTATGAAACAGTGGAAGTTTTGCTTGGCAAGGACTGCAGATCCAACTTGTCCTCTTGTGGGCTTTAAGCACTCACAGACCCATTCCCAAGGGAACTACACCAATGACAGAAGAGACAGCATGTCCCTAGGGCTAACCCTCACTGAGCATCAAATTGTACCAGGTGCAATTGAAGTTAGTGTCACCGTTGCAGATATTTCATCACTCAGCCCTTGCCCATTGGCTAAGCAGTAGTTGAGATAGCATTCTCCTAAATCACCCTGGCATGAGCCAGCAGTTGGCAGAGCAGCCACCAAGAAACCTGTCTGCAAGGAGGGTTACACTTTGATTAGTGTTTGCTTTCAGCTTTTTTCCAGTCTTAAACATTTAGAAACATGTAAAGTACACCTTCTGCAGTGAAAAGAATGTAGGGGAAGAGATAGCTTGTTTTCTATTAGAAATCAAGATTTGGTTTCACCAGAAAGAAAGTTGTTCCAGTGCCATACAAGGCCAACTAGCATGGAAATTTCATCTAATCTGTCCAGCTTGTTATCAGTTCCCTTTAATCTGGAGGCTGTTTCAGAGATGGAGAGAGTGCATTACCAGCAAACAGGGCGAGCCTGTGATCTTAGGGTACTCAGTGACTATTAAAATTGAAATCTGGAGAAGAATAAGGGTAAGGTCTATGATTATCCCAGAGATTCTGTTAAATCAGATGCAGTAATGGTTTTCCTTCACCTTTAAGGCCTCTCTTCATGTGCAGTGAGCATTTATTACCAGCATCGTCTTCATAATCTGGATGGAGGCTCATCTGGGGCTGGTGTCTTCCTAATCTTCATTAACTCTAATTTCATTATCACCTGTCCTAGGCTGACCGTGAGATCACTCACTACTTCTTGCTTTTTCCTCTGGGAAATGAATTTCTGTTTCTGTCCTCAGCTACTGAGCTGCTTCTGTGAGCCCTGCGGCAAGTAATTAATATTAGCAGTGTCCCCTTCGTCTCTCACCAATCTGGGTGCCCTACTCTGTCTTAAAAGCTCCACTGGTGCCTCGACTCTTCTTTTTCTGCCATACATGATTTCCAAAACCTCAGGAATATGCAGCATGGCTCAGTAGTTTTGCTTCATCCTTTGTGTGAGTTTTTCTCACCTTTTTTTAAAAATCCATCTATTAACCATCCTATTCCTCACCTTTCTTTCCTGCATTTGATGTTCAGCAGTGCTCAAATGTCTTTTGCACAACACGAGAACCAATTTTCCCAGTTAATTATTCAACCTCTTCTCGTGTTGCCCTCCTCCCCCAGAACAAGCATGTTATAAAGATGGGTTCAGGACGGCAGAGCATCATGGGATTAAAGAAACAGATCGAGTTAAATCTCTTCCCACAGAAGAGAAGGTTCACTGAAAAGCTCTGAGGCCTCACCAGCTGCAGGGAAAAGTTTTTTGAAGAGTAGACAGCCGCCCTCCTCCCCTAGCAGCGGTGGAGAATGCTGTCATCTGAGAGCACTGCAGGGCAATAAGATTTTATTTCTGTCCTGTAGCCAAGTAATGGGGTTGTTTGGCACCAAACAGAAATAAACAGGGCTGGGGGATGGAGGGAGGAGAGAAAAGGAAGGAAACATTTTCTTCAGTTCCGTGTCTTTGACAAACATCTGAGGTAATAAACAGGGAGTTTTATGAGCTAATTGCATTTTAATCAATTTGAGCTCTTAACTGCATTGGAGAGGCTGCTAACTTATATTAGATTCATGCCCAGTTTTACACCAAGTCCCCACCATTAGCAGCTTTATTATAATAAATCTTCCGCTGCTCCCATCACCAAGGGCCACTGCTCCCAAGGAGCTCAGTGGAACAACAACAGAGAGGAAGAGCAGGGTCTTATGCACAAATGTGGTGAAAATGGAGCAACTGTGTCACACGATGAGGGGCGAGTTCAGCTGCTGGCAGCAGCCCGCAGCCACCAGTCCCAGAGGAGGAAATCTTGGCATGGGGGGTGTAGAGGAGCCTAATAAAAGCACAGGCTTTGATGCAGAAAGCTCCGGCCTCGTGGCCACGTGCGTGTGTCCACACAACCAGCATACGTTAAGCCTGTAAATGAACATTTGGCCGCGAAACAGTAGCTATGGCAATACTCAGACATGAATTTATGTACTGTACGTACATATCACACAGAAAAGCTCTCCCTTTCTGAACCGGACTGGCAGCTGCTTGAAATTTTCCCCATCGCTTTCCCTAAGGTCTCAGGTGTGGGATTCATGAGCCAGTGTCTCAGCTAGAACAGGTGTCTATCGCTGTGTAAATAGCAATTAGGCCCAAATTTCAGACTTTTTTCAAATCCCTATCTGAGGAAAAGCCCAGGAATAAATAGTTGCTGCAACGGCCAGGGGTATTGTGTAGCATTATAGCCTCCAGCTGGGCTATTACATACTATAGACGGGTGAAGAATACAAGCACCTGACAGATGTGTTCTGTTAGCTTCATTAGAAAAGAAACAAAGAAACTCCTCAATTAATAGCAGTGGAGCCAAAGGAAAGGGGGGCGCGGGAGGGAGGAATCATAGCCTGTTATTTAAACAGAGTCAGGGAGCCTTTCACTGATGGCTTAATATGATTCATTAATAAAAACAGCTTTTTAAATGCCCAGTTTAAGTCAAAAGAAATTACTAGCATAGTTTGGGATTTTTTTTTTTTCCCCAGCAAAAGAAGGGCAAAATGACAAACTGAAGCTGCTGAATTCATTTGTTGCAATGCTGGTGCTCCTCAAAGCCCCCTTCCATCAGGCATTAATCCCTTGGAGCAGTGGCACAGTCCTCGGAAATGATCGGGGTCACAACAAGACTTTGGGTAAGAGATGTGCAGAAACATCCGAAGTGTTAAAACGGAGCCCTTTGTGTAATGGGACTCAGTGTGTCCAGAAACTCTCCTCTTTTTGTCACATCACATTATTCCTGTTTTGAGGGTCCGAATGATCTGTAAAACCATATTGAGTGTAGTTCTGTGTTTCTCTTCTTTAAAAGCAATGGACTTCACATCAATTTATTAATGCAATTTAGTCAGAATAAATGTAGGTACAAACACTATTGTACTGCAGCTCTTTTTTGTTCACAATCATAGGACAGGGCAGAGTCCTGTGGCTGGCTGCAGAAACTAAGCCTCTGCCATTGCTTAAATGAAGATGAAGCCTTCACTGCCTTGTTATGACAAACAACCAATCTCAAATACATCAATTCTTAAGCTGCAGCACGTACTGCTGTGGCTGGTGATAGCAGGAGCTATCTTCCCAATGCACCTTTGAAAGAAAGGGAGGCATTTCAGGCATTTACCAGTTCAGGGAGTTCACTGCCTGAAGCTGTGCTGGAGGATTTTAAAGATGAAGAAATCACTGTAGCACCTCCATAAGGTGGTCGTAAAATAAGTGAGAGGGAAAGGATATTTCAGCACCTGAGAATAAGGAAAGAGCCCTGTGCTGTAGGCCGCCACTCAACCTGCCAAGCCAACCTATGCCCAAAGAGAATGTGGTGGTGCAGCACTCACACAGCAGCCACAGGAACCATGTGGTTCAAGTTTGACAATGACAGATACCGAGCTGGGGGGACTGATTTGATGGGATAAGCTACAGAAAGATGGAGCAGATAGAAAATACCTATCTGCTCCTTCTGCGTATTTCCCTGGAAGCTGTTTCCCACAGTGCATTAACTAATATTTTGTCAAAGCCTGCTTCTAAACGTACTGAATGAGGGATCCCCATCACTTCCCAAGGGACAGACATCCATGACCAAATAGATCCCACTGTCAGGAAGATTTCTTCTGTTTATTTAGTCCAATTTGTTTTAGTCTTAATTTCATCCTATTTCTCTTAGTTAAACCCACTCCCACTGTCCTAAATAACTTACCTCCCTTAAGAATTTACCCCTTCAATGTATTTGTAGGCCAGCCTTTTGTCCCACTGTAGTCCCCACTTAGCTAAGTTATCTATATTTAATTCATTTAATCTCTCTTAATAAATTAGTACCTCCAGCCAGTGAGGGGAAGGGCATATTTAAGACATTATTCAGTGCTGAGCTCGGACGTATTGTTGCATTCTGGGGATATCTAGAGCATGCAAAATGCCTAAGGGAGACCTAAACATTCACATTATTTCTTTTTTTTTTCTTTTTTTTTTTCCCCCAAGTGTTTGAATTGCCACAGACAAAATGCTATTTCTGAAGGAGAAAAATCATAGAGTGGTTTGGAGTAGAAGGGACCTTTTAAAATCATCTAGTTCCAACCCTCTGCTGCAGGTTGCTCAAAGCTTCATCCAGCCCGGCCTTGAATGCTTCCAGGGAGGGGAACCTCACTGGGTAACCTGTTCCAGTGTCTCACCACCCTCACAGTAAAAGATTTCTTCCTAATATCTAGTCTAAATCTACCCTCTTCCAATTTAAACCATTTACTTTTGTCCTGCCACTACATGCCCTTATAAAAAGTCCCTCTCCAGATTTCCATATAACTAAAGATATCTTTATATCTTTATATCATATCATTCTCTTTTCTGCCCAGCTGTTGTAAATGTATGCTTTGTCCTTCGTTAATAACTTCTATCACCAGCTGGCCAGCTCTTGCCTGTGATCTTCACTTTCATTTACACCCTAACCTAGGAACTTTGCACCTGGGAGAAAAGCAGAAAATCAGTCAGTCTGTGCAAAAATATGTTAAGCTGTCAGTAATAATACACAAATATACAACTGTTGCTGAAGCTTTGTCCACCATGGCTGTAAAGGCTTTTCATTTGCAGTAGTTTGCATCCTAGACAAAGATACAGCTTTTATGGCACACACAATTTCCCCAACAATTAGAGAGTGCCACTGTCTTCTTTCTCTTACTTTACAGACAGAATTTGGCAATAACTATACTCTTGTTCTTCCCACCCAAAACTAGCAGTATGGAGGAACCAAACTTAGAAGATACCAGCTAGTAACTGGTGTATTTGAATTGCTGGCTTCCTTCCTAAAGACGGTTTCTACACCACAGCTGAGAGCTAAGCCTGCCCTATAGGAGAATGTGACTTACATTCATATCTTGCAGTTCACTCACAGTTGCCCTACATCTGAAGACACTGAAGTGATTTAGACTAGGAAGTGAGGATGGTGTCATTTTTTAATCCATCTTTTAAAAATAAAAACAGTAATTATTTTTTAATACTATTAGCAAGTGGAATTTCATACTAAAGCTTGTATCCTACTTCAGTCTTAAGGTGACTGCTAGTATTTGTTAAAGGGACTGCATCTGCATTTGGTATTTGTATTGAAAAAGGATTTTCAACTGTTTCAAATACACCCAGAGACTTGGAATGGCTGGGCCTGTGCACTGGAATCATTTAAATATCTAAAGGAGAAATGCAAAATCCACTATATGAACCAGTGCCCATAATTGGCTCTGATACTTCAACAATTTATTTATTTTTCTCTACAGCAAACTAAAACTCTAAAATGAATTCAGCACTTGCCAAAATGCCTATTGCAAAGAAAGTCGAACAATTTGTATTTGGGTCATACAAACCTGAAAAACATTAGAGACCAATAAATGATGTCTTCTGGAGGATATGAAAATAAACAGACTAGCATGTTCATGCAAACTATCTCAGTCTTTAACTCATCCGTGGTTTTTTTCTTCCCTCTTTGGATTGTGGTAACACATAGGATTCCCCTTTATGGAGTTGGACACTGCTGGTTATAAATGCTGTACAAGCACGAAACCCTTCAAGTATTTTTAAGTAAATAAAGTAATTGGAGCTGGAGGAAGTTGGGAATGCATGTGCAGATGCATGGGAAAAAATAAAACCAGTGGAGTGCACAAGACATTCTTACAGTACCTTCTTTTCATTCCTTGTCCTCCACCACAAAGCCAATTTTTCCGCATAGTGACTGTAGTGACGGCTAACCATGCCTCGTAGTTGCTGTTTCCAGAGTCAGGAGAAGCCTGTGAAGATGACTTCATCCTCAGTTCCTTCATTCTGGCATCCCAGTGTCAGGCTCCTGATGCGCTACCACCATGTTTGGTGGTTTTGCTCCAAAAGAAGGGAAGAACCTGAATTTACTTCTCTTGATATGTTTGTGGGTCAAATTTAGTGCAACAGAAGAGAATATACACAGCCTGGAAAGTCTGTTTAAAGTCTGTTTCTCTGGATTTGTTATATTTTCTTCTTCCATCATACTCCATTGCAAATCATTCTAGTTCTATTTGTCTGGTATATTAAACTAGTGCATTGCCAACTCTTAGCTCTCCGTTCAGGTTCTGGCATCAAAGCCTTAGGTCAATTTTATTTCATTTATATTTGCTGTCAGAGCAATGTCTTTATTCTGAAGTGCCCTTCTTGTATCAGCTTCTCAGGTGACTTGACAGAAGTAGAAATTGTTAAGGAGAGAGCCCTCCCCACTGCAGTCTGTAGTACTCCTTTTGTGTTTTCATCCCTCTCTGACTGGGGGACGTATGGCACATTTCCATAAAATGGAGTGCAGGGCACCATTTAACAATGAAGGGCATTGTCTTCCAATCTTAGCTGGGCACTTGACTTGCTCATACTTTTTCACTATTACATATTATATATGTGTGTGTGTATACAGATACAGACAGATAGATAGATAGAAAACACTTTTTAAAATACTCATTTGCTGTTGCTCTGGGTTGATTTTTTTAACAGCATACATTTTCAACTGCTAGTGGCACATTCATTCAATAACAAACAAAATTTTAGTAGAGCAGAGTGAAAATCTATCACTTCAAATTATGATGACAATGCAGTGCAGTGAAGCTGAGGTTTGGACTGGGAATGGCAATGTTTTGCTTGTGGCCATCAAGGACTGTGTTGGAGCTGTGCACCACATTTCCTTTCTTTTCAATGTGGCAGAAAAGATTTGAACTGGGTGACAGGAAACCCAAATCATTTTATGTTATTAAATACTGACAAGGATCCACCTGGAGATGGGAGCATTTGATGTCAAATATTTCAGAACTGAGGAAGGCAAGAATGGCTGTAAACAAAACATCATAAACACCACAAAACTAGAGGAGGCAAAAGAAAAAATTATCATCTGGAATCAAGTAACTATATTTGATAATAACAACTTTAAGACTTCATTTTAATGTTCTCCATTGTGTCTTGCTATGAACACTTCAAACTGACATTTTTATTCACCAAGCAAAAATATGCAAGGCTTGTTAAAATGTATGCTATCTGTAAAATCACATGCACTTCAATAGACACAACCCAACACTAAAAAACACTTGCACACATACATCTGTATGCTGGTGACACTGCAGGCAATGAGATACCTAGGTCAAGTACTTTTGAATGATCTTTAAAAGCAGCAATGCACCCTGTGGTACAATGGGAACAATGCAATATGACAGTTCCCCTCACCATCTCTTTTCAGAAATAATTATTCTCACCCTTTTCCTTGCCTTGGGTTGCACAAAATACAGGCACCTTCAGAAGTAAAAACGCATGTATACGTGCTTTGAATGGTACTCTCCATTTAGTGCTTCATTTTGGATAGCTGAGTCCATGTCCTCTCTGGTTTGAAGCAGAACAATGGGTTTCTGAGCTGTGGAATGTGCATGCTGAAACCAGCCATGGGATGAGACCTCTGTACCAACCCACTGAGCCTCACCAGGGAACGTGAAATAAATCTAATCTACAGAAATCATAGCCATGTTTAGCATCCCACAAAATGCAGTGCCTGAGGAAAGGGGCACTTCAGAAAGTAATTGAACTAAAGAAAATATTTAAGCATTGACAGTCAGTGGGAAAAATCTCGGTTCACTGTATTGATAAGCGATCACAGTTTATTTCTCCCATACCAGCAATGACAATTAAAATTCCTTAAAAACTTCCACTAATGTTTTCCTTTGACAGCTCTGCAACAAACATTTTTATTCATTTGATGTTTTATCTGAAGATTTAGGTAAAAAATAGAGGCTTGTATGCCTGCATTTTTCCATTCTTTCTTGAGTTCTCCTTCATTCCTTACTGAAAAAAAAAAAAAAAGTTTAGGCAAAAAAAAAAGAAGCAATAATCAAAGACAGAATTATCAAGGTAGTTCTCAGTAAAATAAAAAAACAAATTGACAGCAGAAGCAGTGGTGATTTTTTTCCAATTCTGTTGAAAAGCTATTTTTGCTGTAGGCCAGGGAAGAGTTGGAAACTCTCTGACATCTACCTAGATATTACTGTTTTGGTATGTATTTGTATCTTAGGTACCGTGATGCCAAATATGAGAGAAGAGATTTTTAAAGCAATTGGTTGAAAAAAACTACAGGAGCTAATCAAATTTTCCTACTTTGAGTGTGCAGATAGGGAAATGTAGCATGCATTTATATTATTATCTCTTTACATATTATTCATACAATAATGTGTTTTGATTTGCTGCAAATTATAGAAGACTTAAAACACTAATTTAAAAAGAATTTCTCCCTGTCTGCCTGCCTCTCTCTCTCTCCCTGTTTCACATACTTATTTTCTGTACTACAACTTCCCAGTGATAATTAGAAGAATGTACTCTCAGACAGAAAACGTGCAACCGTGCATTGAAGGCCACTCCTGCAGCTACTTCTACCAGGGTCATACAGATGTTAACAGTGACATTTTTATGTTTCTTTTCTGAACATTTTCTTTTTCTGTGTGCAATATTTATGGCCATACACTCAGATGGAAACCTAGAAAACACAGATTTGTTTACATCCATAGGAAAAGAAAACTCATTTCTTCACACATAGAATATAGGAGCCAGAAGCCATGGTTTTAAATGAATTAAGTACAACCATTGAATCACAGAACCACGGAGTCCTTTGAGTTGGAAGGAACCTCTGAGGGCCATCTAGCCCAACTGCCCTGCAATGAACAGAGGCACCATAGCTAGATCAGGTTGCCCAGGGCCTGATCTAGCCTTGCCTTGGAAGTCTCCAGGGTCTGTTCATCCACCATATCACTGGACAACCCATACAATGATTTTACTTATGTCACAACAAAAGTTTGAGAAATAGTATCTGGTATTTTTTTTTAAGAGTCAGCAACCATATTAGGCATAACATCATTTTGTCACAAAGCAAATTTTTTATTTCTCAAGCACCCTGTTCTATACAAATTAAACATACTCAGATTCAAGATTCTGCATGAAAACTGAGATTTTGGAAGCTGAAATCTCATTTTATTATTACAATGTTGCCACAGGTCTGGCTCTGTTAATTTCTAGTCGAGCCTACTGATGACATTTCTCTGAGCAGTAGAAGAGCAACAGGAATGAACTCTTCATTAATTTTATGAATAGGATGAGCTATGAGGAGTATTCATAGTTTGGATATAGACCTGCACAAACTAAGATTTTCAGAAGGAGGAGCAATAGTCAGCATTTTTGCTCTTACATAATACTCCAGATAACATCTACATATTCTAGAGAAGCACCTCCCAGAATTTTTCTGCTCCAGTTCTGTGCACGTGAATGAGCCTGTCACAGGACATATAAAGAATTCTTCCGGGACTCAGTGGAGAAGCAATGTGATGCCACCAGGAGACAAATTCTTGGAAAGTTCTCTTGGCAAGTGTATGTGCTTCTGCATTGGACAAAAACTTGGCATCCCTAGCCACACCACAGCTTGGGGAATCAGCAGAATATTTAAGGGACCTTCTGCAGTATTATCATAGTGCCAAGCCCACACCATTCCTGTATCATTACCACAACACACAGGGTTGTTGTAAACTCACTAGGGTTTTGAGAGGTAAACTCACTAGGGTTAAAGAAGGCTAAAGACAGATAATGCTGATGCTGCTTAGTGAGCTCCTCTTGCCAGGGAAAGAAGGGACAGAACAAACACTGGTGAGTTCATCAGAAACAAGAGATGATTAACTGAGAAAGTGTCCAACAATTACTCCTTTGAAGAATGTTGGCACTTCATCCTTACAACAGTGCCTCTTATAATCTGATCCAAAATAAGACAAGCAAATCCCTACTGGCCTTGTCTCACCAGGAAGAGTATCAGTCTACTGAATCCACTAACCCTATATATTTGATATAAAGTGACAACTGATAGTCAATAGTATTGGCAGACACACATGTTGAAGCAAACTGAAAGACAGGAAACAGCTTGTTTCAGTTCATCATCGTGCAATTCAATGCTGTAGGATTAGAGATATGAGGAAAGTTTCCATAGGAGGAGAGACTGAAGAGAACAGGGCTTATAGTTTAAAGAAATAACAAAAACATGCCCTTCCTAGCCTACATAACACAAAAAAAAGAAAAAAAAAAAGAAAAAAACCTTTTGTCCTATTTACTGTTTCTTGTAACGAAAGAACAAGAGATAACTGAAAAAAAAAATTGAAAGGCATTCAATGGAAAATGATAAAAGGATTTATTTATTTGTACACAACATACAAGTAACTTCTGGAGCTACTGTCAACAGATATGATTGAAGCAAAAAGAAATCAGTAGGATTAGGAGTTTATCTGAATATTAAGAATATGTACCATTACAAAACTAACTCTCTAAGCTGTAGGCTTTACTCCTCCAGTCAGTGAACAAAACCAACAACTTTAATATTTCTGGAGTATTCTGAGGTAGTCAAGCTGAAGACTTAAAAGGACTCTTTGAATAGCCAGCGAAAAATCACATTCACGTCTCTTCTGATGTCTCATAATGCCATCTTACTGACCATCTGAATCAAACAAGCAGCTAATAAAAAAATAAAAAAATAAT
>VXAB01004684.1:32657-56339 GCA_013399175.1 Odontophorus gujanensis | reverse complement strand
ATATATACCATATTTATTATATGTATAATATAAAAATAATCTGAAAACAGAATACTATAATGATTGCCTAGGAAAACACAATTTTTCATCCCTTCTGTTTGTTTTTTTTTCCATTATTTCATACTTCTTTCAAGTATGACTCAAAGCCAAAAATATAGTGTTGCTAGAAAAGTAAGTTCTGTATCCTCCCCAAAGCAAATCCAGGGTAAAATGATCTGTGATTAGATCACTGTTGCATTGAATGGATTTGAGATGTGACCTCTGATTAGACCTTTTATTAAAAAAAATAAATAAACCACTTTTTAAAGTGATAATCTGTGAAGGGGAATTTGATAATCTGAAAAAAAATGCAGTGCTTTTTTCTCAATTTGCACTCCAGAAATGGATGCAGAAAAGCAATGTAAGATTGTGTAGGACACAGCAGATCCAGATCAGGGAAGATTATTTCCATTCCACATGGACAAAATGAAATATAGGCTCCCACAGGGTGATCCCCCAATATTGCTATGTTTTAACTGAGTTTTATCTTATTTTCTATAATTCAGAGGCTTATACTCCACCAGCAGGGATTCAGAATTGTGCATATGCAGAATCCCCTACCTTACTGTGTATATGCAATAATTTTTAATATTGTTTTGCAGGGGAGTGTGTCATGCATGTCTGTTTGGTGTTTTTTGATCTGTTTTCTCAAGTTTTCACTTCGGTTTGGTTTGGTTTCCCTCTTCCTGCAAAACTTTAGCAGACATTTCAGATGTCAGCAGAGCAGTGAGTTGACTGCAGAAGTGTTGGTGTTGGTAACTGAGGTGGAACATACTTGGAACATCTCAGTGTTTTGTAGGTGACATAAATAGCTTTCAGTCTGGTAATTTCCTCATTCAGAAATTCTCACTTTATATCAGAGATGGAATGCTTTGTGGCAGTTTTGCATCTGTTGTGACAAGAAAGAGACACAAGGACTCCCTATTTGAAGCCCAAGATCAGCCTTTTAAATGCTACTAGTATTTCTTTTTTCACCCAAAAACATTTCTTCTTGTGCATTTCCAAGTTAAAAAAAAAAAAAAAGGCAAATGAAGAGCAGTAGAGTGTCCAGTTCCCAACATGTCTTCTTCTTGCTACCGGTAGCCTAAATTAAGCAATTCAGAGCAAGATTAACAGGCTTTAGATTATGGATTAACAGGCTTTAGATTACGGATATAAAAATGACTGGTGTCCTCAGAGGGTTGTGTTTCCTTACTTTCAAACCAGCAACTGGAAGAACAATTCATACCAACATTAAGCTCCAATCCGGCTGTGAATTGGGTAATGATATCCGATGTGGTTCCAAATCACATACCAGCCTGCAGTATCCCTCTTGTACTCACCTCCAGTCCCTTCCTGGAACTAAGCCTGCATCTCCCCCTTCCAGTGCAGGAAAGTTCTGGCTGTGAGGAAGCTGCTCACATGGGCCTGTTCTGAAGCAGTGTGTTATCCATTCAGTTTCAAAACATCCCAGTGTTTAGGAGGGAGTCAGAATGCTGGATGTTGAGGGAATTTTCCTTGACAGCAATAACATTTTGCCCTCTCTACTTTACATAAACATTGTTCCTCCGGTAGAGACTTTTACACACCTAGGTAAATTAAATCCTTATTATAAAGTGGAAGTTGTTCACTTGTACTTTTCGATTATGCTGTGGGGAGATGAGCTTCTCCTGATAATATTTCTGACATCTTTTGTTCTGTACCATGGATGAAAAAGTGCGTACTGATAGGCGTCAGTCAAAAAACATTACTTTTGCCTAACCTAAAATGGAAACTATTGGAAACATTGGCGGATTGGTGCACCCAAATGTGAAAGCCAAATATTAATTAATGTGTTAATGATGTTTATGGTTTTATTACCCTGTAATTATATCAAATTTCTGATTGCTTTTCTTTTCATCTTGGTCTATAAAAGGTAGCTGCCCAAACCTGTTTTGAATGTTTATACTTCTAGCGTTAAACCCAGTGATGTTTTGCCAGGTCAATGGAAGAAAAGACAGTTGTAGGGATGGAACTGTTACTCTAGAGTAACAGTCGGAGATGCCTGCCAACCATCTGAAGGGTGAACCAGAGATAGCTGGAGACTCTGTTTTGGCCAATAGCTGTGCTTAGCATTTTATCTGTTAAACTGAGTGGAAAGAACAATTAAAAGCAGCATGGAGTTACAGTGACAGGAGAGCTGATGCAGGACTATGTTATGTGGGTTTAGGGATTTAACTGATACTAATTGTGACAATGCATGGATGGGGGAATTGCTGGTCATTCAGCCCAGCAAAAGAAGAAGCTGTGAGCTTCTTTTCAATAAAGTTTCCCACTGTTTTTCATTTCCTTTAGATGTTGGGAAAATCAACTTTGTATATATCCATTAAATTGATGTCCAGTAAACAGAAAACAGTTCATAATGTCAGCCTGTCTTCCTAATTGAGGCAGCTCTACAAAAGCCAGTATACTGTCTGATCTCTGAAAGCAAAGAGAAACATAATCATAGTCTGACCACAGGAAAACGAATTTTCTGCTTATCTGCCAATCCAGTGCAAATGAGCTTAGGTTTGTTCATGTTTGGTGCCTAATGGCTATTCTATCCTAAAATTTTGCTTCTGTGCAATGGATGAACTTTTCATTTAGTTACTGGTTTTTCTTATTCTTCTTACTTTTTCTTACTTTTTTGTTTGTTTGTTTGTTTAAATTAAAATTGCTAACAAATGACCTGCTGGAGAGGAGCTCTGAGGAGAGGGACCTGAGAGTCCTGGTGGATGACAGGTTGTCCATGAGCCAGCAGTGTGTCCTCATGGCCAAGAGGGCCAATGGCATTCTGGAGTGCATTAAAAAGAGCATGGCCAGCAGGTCAAGGGAGGTGATCGTCCCCCTCTACTCTGCCCTGGTCAGGCCTCATCTGGAGTACTGTGTCCAGTTCTGGGCTCCCCAGTACAAAAAAGACAGGAATCTCTTGGAAAGAGTCCAGCGCAGGGCCACAAAGATGGTGAAGGGCCTGGAGGATCTCCCCTATGAAGAAAGGCTAAGTGAACTGGGTCTCTTTAGCCTTGAGAAAAGAAGACTGAGAGGGGACTTGATCCAGGTTTATAAATATCTGAGGTGTGGCAGACAAAGTGGTGAGTCCAGACTCTTTTCAGAAGTGTGTGGAGACAGGACAAGGGGGAACGGACAGAAACTGCAGCACAGGAGGTTCAGCACGAATGTGTGCAAGAACTTCTTTATGGTGAGGGTGAGGGAGCACTGGCACAGGCTGCCCAGGGGGGTTGTGGAATCTCCTTCTCTGGAGATACTCAAGACCCACCTGGACGCCTACCTGTGTGACCTGGTGTAGGGAACCTGCTTTGGCAGGGGGTTGCACTCGATGATCTCTAGAGATCTCTTCCAACCCCTATGATCCTGTGATTCTGTGATTTTCTATTCCTTTTACGACTGAATTGAAATGCCAAAAAATATCAAAATAGAGATTATGGACTGATTGGATTGGGCTGCTTTCAGTAATGGTCAGAATTCCTATTGTTGATTCTGGACAGCAGCTTCTGCTATGAGTATCCCAAAGAGATCCATGGAAAACTATATTTTGCACAGAATTTGATGGAAGTAGGGGAGCACTTTGTTTTTGTTTCTTTTGCTGCAGATGCCTTTGAGGTGGTAAATAGGAAGTTCCTATCACCAAACATACTGTGTGGTGATTTTTAGCAGGAATACAGCACAGTATTTTCAGTTGACAATAAATGAAGGATAAATTGGCAAATGAAATAACAGAGTTGCCTTGGCTTTGTTAGAAAAGATACAAAGTCTTTAATGATTAACTTAAAACAACATTTTGCTTTTATACTCTGCCTGAAAATCTCTGCTGCTGTTACAGTTAAGTTTTATAAATTTTACTGCATAATTCATAGTGAACAAAGTATTGTCCTACCTGACTTCAGAGAGGACAACAGCCATCAAGTCAGCAGTTAAACAAAGCTGGAAGAAAAATTCCTCAATTTTTGTTAAGGTATATATTACATTAGTGTGTAAAGTATGAGGGCTGCTCTGAAAGTAATACTTCCTGTTTTATTCTGTTGACCTGTGACATCAGAGGCAGATGTTGGTGGTATGGCAATAGAAATTGAAGCTTCCCACCAATATACCATCACCATGTTGCCTTGTGACAGCTGACACCGAGATGGCAGCCTGACAAAATGACTATCCGCAATGCAGAAAAAATTGCACCCACTGACATTCACCAATGCTGAATCATATATGGAGTTCAAACTGTAAATATGAACACAGTGAGCCGGTGGGTGGTACATTTCACAGTGTCATCAGCATCAGTTGGATCACCTTCACTGGTGCAGACTTTTATGAGCTCAACATGAAGGCTTTTATTTACTGCTGACGAAAATGCATGGTGGCTGTGTTGAGAACTAGTGCTTTGTAGCTGAGAGTTCACTATATCAAATAGTGTTCTTGTGCTCTTTGTTGTAATTTCCATGGAAAAAGATAGGAAGCTTTACTTTCAGAACAACATACATATATATTTAAGTATTACAACAATCCTGCAGGTGGGGGCTACCCAGCTTTCTGGGATGGATCTCATACTTGAAATATGGCAGCATGCGCTATGGGAAAACATGTAGAAAGATAAAATTCCTTCTGCTCAGTCCTGTTTCAAATTGCTTTGGATGTTTCCGCATCACAGTTATCAATTGTATTTCTACAACTGCTCCTTCAACCATTTCACTAATCAGCTATCTTCCATTTTAAGGGAGACTCTGGTTGTGTTCGGTGGGAGAGACTGACTGGTTGGAGAAAGTGATAGAGCTCTAGAGCTGTAGTTAATGGCTGCAGAGGGATGGCCATCTGATATATTCCCATAAACGTTAATTGCTTATGCTCACCTCATGAGCACTGGCCCAAGCTGTCTGCCAGCTCTGCCTCACTGTGGATTGGCAAGCTCATTCCCACATCATCAGCAGAAATGTCAGCTCATCTCTCCAGTCTAAGACATAAGATTTTCCTGTTATATTTCTGTAAATTACCTACTTATCATGCAGGTGTGGCAGAAAACAAATCTTGAGTATTTAACAGCCATGATACCTTAATAACACGCAGAAAAAAATCTTTGAGTGCTTTGGCTGTGGTTGCAGAGATGCAGCTAGAAGGGAAAGTAGATAAGCTATGTGTAAACTGTTTTGGGTGGAGGAGAGATCAAATTTTTCCCAAACCTTTGCCCTCTCTTTCCCAGATGCTCCAAAAGGAGGCTCTCTAGTTAGGATGCAATGCAGAGCAATATGAAAATGTTTGTAGCCATTTGTTCCCTGTAGAAAACTAAGCTCTGACCTTCACACCTAAGGCAGAGAACTGCACAGGATCTTAGGATAAAATTTCCACTGCTACCTGTAGGAATTTTACCATTGGAAATAGTGCAGGCCTGGGCCCAGCAAGTGAGATTGGTCTGTGTTTACCAGGAATTTTGTTGACTCTGGAGTTCCTGAAGAGAATAACTGTTATGATGGCCAATTTATGCTTAACTGCATCCTGTCTGGACTTGTCTGGATGAGTAATTCACTTGAAATGCTTTTTGCTTTGAGCCAATAACATGGCTTCTGGCACTGGGTTTTTTAGCAAAGAAAGACGTTGGCTGATTTTGAAACCTTTAATGCACCCAAGCATTGCATTATTCTGGGGGGTGTGAAGGTAGTTAGAGCTTTATGTGATGGTGCAACCTCACCTCAGTCTTCCTGGAGGTGTTTTTTTCCAGCCCTTGATCTTATACATGATGGACTTGAGAATAAATGTGCTGGCTTTCAATGGTATTGCTTAGGGGCATGGTTCAGGAAGTGGCTGCTGCCTTGGCACCTCTACCCATCTTCTGTCTGCTCCAGTCATTGTTGTGGAATTTCCTCTCTTTTTCTTTCTTATACACGTAATCCTTGGTCTTGGATCCAGCCACACATTTTGCATGAGAGTTATTATGTTTGCTCCCAGGGGACCACTCACATGCTTAAAAATACACGTGCTAAGGGCTTTGAGTCCCTGAGATACAAAATCCTCCTATAAAGGTACCTGTGTTACATAATCAGAATAATTTGAGCTGCCACCCAATATGACTGATGTACCATTAATTGTGATTTTCAAAGCACTGGATTTAGAGAGATTTCCACCCTGAAAATTAGGCAGCACATTAACAGAACAATGTAGACAGACCTCACTAGACAATTGGAATATGACTCAAGTTGGTCAATCTTTTGATCAAACTTTAAGTTGTCATGTCAAATAAAACTGGGGATTGCAAACATATGAGATTGCCTATCTATTCTTTTCTGATTCAGCAAGTGCAGAAGTCTTCCCATGTTTAGCAATTACTTTCCTTTCCTTTAGAAGCTAGCATAGCTGTATACAATTTTTATTCGTTCAAGTCCCAAACCTAAATTAACTGAAGCTGTTGACAAGATTCACATTTACTTTACTGGACTTTTCTCAGATTAATTGCTGGCACACATATTTCTAGTTTAAAAGATAAGTAAATTATCATGCTGAGTCCTGATCATGCTGCTGTGACTGAGATGACCTTCAGCATCTCCTCAAGGATGAAGAGGCTTTAAGATTGCTGTGGGAGAAATGTGAAGACAAAAAGTCCACACAGTATCCTGTTTGTTTAAGTTACCATTAAGAGCCCCCATGGTAGGTGATGGTGCAGTGGCTGGGAAAGCCTCTCTGAGTGCTTCACCACCACCAGAACAATGTTTTTCCTAATGTTTCATCCAGATTTTTGCTTCTATTGAAGTCAGTTTCTATTTCCCTGGGCAAGGAGGGCGACTGGTCAGTTCATAAAAAACACCTTACATAACCTCCCAGCTCTGTTTATTTCCAAATGAAACATACGCACTCATCTTACTTTTAACTCCAGAGACTGTGCTTCCCCAGACAGTTATCATCCCCATTTTCTGAGTGCTTCATGATTAATCTTCTCAAAAGCAGGATCCAGGAAGGGATACAATACTTGATTTGTAATTTACACATTAGAAAAATGTCTGATATACACCTCTCCTAGGAATAACAACAACAGATAAGCTTCTTGTAGTAGTTCTTTTTCAGGAGCTTATACTATGCACCGTGTATTTCTAGAGCTACCAGTTTTCCCCAGCAAATGTCCAATATGTAGCCTATTCCAAACAAATTTAACAGGAGGTTGTTCAGTTTCCACAGTTTTGTGGCAGTTGGCAGAGGGGCACAGAAGACAAGAAAGGGAACCTAGGGGAGGGAGACAGGAAAAGCAAGGAGGGTGCTGCAAGGAGTTTAGGGGAAAGACAAAAGTCAGTAATGGGTACCTGCAGCTTCTTATTTGGGAGAGAATTAATGCAATTTCATGTTTCACTGCCTCCACAACTGATCAACTGGAAAGGGCATTCCTTTTTTTTTTTTTGCTCTGCCTGTGAATTTGAAACTTACGCCTGCCGTCTTGTTTTCAGATAGCCATTCAGCACAAATCCCACATATATTGCTTGAGTTATTGCTGCTAGACTTCCCAGTATTTTACATCCTTCTCCCAAGTGCAGTTTCTACCTCAACAAGCATCTAGTGTCTATAAAATAAATACATAAATACATATATACATACACTCAGGCATCCGTACAGGGGAATGGCATGATATAGAGGAAATGTGACACTCATTTAGATGTATTTACTTGTAAATGTTAGTTACTGTATACTACAGGATAAATGAGAATAATGTTGCAAAGATTTGTTTGACTTCTTCATCACACTTACACCCAAGAAGATCCTTTAGAGAGCCCAAAATTAGCTTGATGACTCTTTTGCAAAGTTTTTACCAAAATATTTAGCATGCATTATTCCTTACTCCCTCCATAATCTACAATTACTCTTCTGTAATACATAATAGGTTAAGAATAGGGTAATTCTGTAATAAAAACTTTGAGACCCTCCACCAGCAGCCCTGTTGCCCTTGGGAGTGGAGCAGAGTGAGCAAGGAGAATTAGGGGCTGTATTCTCATTGCTGTTAACCCCTTTAACTCCAAGGCTGCCCATTTGAAAACTGTTCTGTGCTGTCACCCAGGAAGGATGTGTTGTTTGGATGGGTAGCCTTATAATTCCAGAAGACACCAGAGAATTCACATGTTACCTGAAAGGAAGGAGACAGAAATCATTTATGACAGTACCCCAGTTTAACTGTTTAGACCTTATATAAAATAGCTACTTACCAATCTGATGCTTTATTGGTAATTTAGAGAAAACATAATAGGGTAAATATTGAAATTATCATGTGCAAATGCTGTATACAGTTGCTAAGGCAATATTTGCCTTAGCAAATATTGTAATATTATAATACCTTATCAGATATGTGCTTATAAAATACCCCAAAACAGTCAAAAGATGCACAGTTGTGCTATTCATTGTTTAGTTTTGAAATGATTACAGAATGTTTTGGTTTTGATTTGTTGATGAACTATCTCACAGGACAGTAAAACTTTGCCCTGAAATACTAGCAGATGAGAAATCAGTTGAAGAGCAATACAAGCATTTTGTTTTGGTATCACTTGAAACTGTCTATTTGATAGTATTAGTTCCTCAGCATGGTGGGAAAATAAATGCATGTATGTATTTGAAATCAGAGATAATAATATTAGATATTTATGGACTTGCTTGCCATTGCACATAAGTCAAAATTCTTCTTATCAAGGTAGCACAATGATGAAGAAGTTCCCTCTCCTTTGTACACTTGTACACTCACTCAGGAGTGTACATGTATTTATACATATACACAAGTATATGACATACAAAATCCAGACATGATATAGAGATATTGTAGGAATATGACAGAATCATTTGTGCACCAACAGTTTAAACTTTATTACTGCTTACTTAAAACTACATAGGACTTCATCTGGTTGATGTTGGCTCTCACGTGTCAGTGTAGCAGAACCAGGCCTGAATGTTTCCATACATGTAAACATGAAATATGCATGAAATATATATGTAATTATATACATATTTGCATGTAAGCATGTATGAAAAAGAAAAGAACTGAGGTAAGCCTCAATAAAATGTTACTAAAAAAACAAGCACGTATTTTTCTTGAAATGAAATAAGTTTCCAGACTTTCGGGGCTCCAAAACCACCGTTTTTGTCATATTTTGTCTTCCCACCCCACGTGTATATGTTGGCTGTGCTTTCACCGTGCAGATACAGTTTATCTCCTTTTGCTTCTTCGGTGAACACATGCATCCTCCTGAATTTGGTATAATAGAAGTGGGTGGTTCCTTTCTTTCCCCTTCTCATCCCAAATCTGAGACACTGGATTGTGAGAAAACTTCATATGTGGAGGATTTTTTTTTAAAGTTATCGCTTTCTTTGTCTGTATGGGTGATTCAGATTTATATGCAGTAATGCAGAATTATGAGTACTCTCAGGTGGCTTGTCAAAGGCTTTACAAAAATAACAGCATCTTTTCTTTCCCTGACACATGTACCATATTTCTCATTTGTACACTAGGTCTTCCATAAGAAGAATAATACTTACTGGTTTATGTTCTTTACCACACTGAAAGAGAATGTTCCTGTGCAGATTTAATGGAAATCTGCTGAGCAGTCGCTGATCATTGTTTGATTCGACAGAACTCCAACAATTCAGTGTATGATACTGTCACAGAACATCATATCCTGCTCATGACATTTTAAAGCTAATTTCCTTTCACCTAGTAAGGAGATACATGGCATGTAAGCTGGTTGTTTCATATATGTATACAAAAAAAACCCCACAAAAGTACAATTCCAGTGCACAAATCTACCAACATTTTTCTTACCTTTGAAGCTGATGCGGGAAGCCTTGTGAAAGTTAACAGTCCAGTTTCTGCACTCCTCTGCACAAGAACAAACCTGCAGCATTTATTTTGCTTTTGAATGTGCAAGGTATGCACAAGCAGAACTAAATACTTGTTGCTTTGGGTAAAAATGACTCATGAGGCCTTACTAACACCTTGAAAAACTATTATCAAATCCACCCAAAATTTTAAACAGTAATAACAGGTATTCATAAAGCAGCTTCAGTTGCCATTGGATTTTTTGTTAAAGAAATCTTGGTAGCTAATGACTGGATCAGCTTCAGATCTCAATTATATAGCTTGCTTTGGTCTTCTTCTTGTCTTATCTATAGTAATTGTTGATACAAAGATGCAAAATTTTCTGAAAAGACTTTGGCTCTTCCTTAGTACATTGTTCAGATTTCCTTATTACTCTGAGTGTGAATATAAAATGACCTGTATGCATAACAATGTTTTTGCAGTTCGCTGTGATAGCATGGTGAACATTTATTTCATTTGTAATTGAAATTCTACAGAAGCTTGAAAGTTATACACATAATTTAGAAGGAAATTATTTTTATAGTATTTGATCATTTTCTCTTGTGATTTTTGGAAAGCCAAAATACTGTGAACCACCAGCTTACACACCTGATTAAAATAAAAGATTTTAGGTGAATTAGTCATAAAAATGTAAATCAGCTTGGATACGGTGGAATGTTTCAACATGCAAAGTCTAAATTTCAGGAACCATAGTTTTGTTTCAGGGAGCATCAAGAAAATAACTCCTAAATGTCCAAAGAAAAATGCTGATAGCCCTGTACTCTAAGACTTGCTAAAGACTCAATAGCGTGAAGTGAAAGTGTTCTATGTAAGTAGAAATTCATAACTGATAAACAATGCTTTGTTAACAAACAGGAGTAGGAGAGGTACAAGGTAATATCAGCCCTGTTTGAAACCATCCCAACTTTTCTCTGATGTCAGTAATTATGCATTGGGATCAGGATCTCCAGGCAGGGCTGACTGCTGCCATGTTGGGGGTGACTGCAGTGCTGGCATCTGCACACGGTACACTGCAGGGCTGTGGGAGTGCCAGCCAGGGCTTGTGGGGTGAGGAGATGGTTCAGCCATGCCATCACTCATCTTACGCCTGCAAGCAAAACCTATTTTCCATGGGTTCTTTATTCCACTGCCAGTCCTCTGAATCATGGTGTCCTGCCCTGCTTCCCCCTCACTTGTACACACACCTGGCTTGCATGGTGTTTTTAAAGGATGAAAAAAACCTGTCTACAGATGTTTTGGGATATTCTTTGTATGAGCCATCACTTTCTTTCTTCATCAATCAAGGCATGCTGTACAGAAGAAACAGAGAATTGTACAGATTTTCATGACCTTTATGCTAACAATTTTGTACTAACTGGTAGGAATGATTTCAAAATACAAGGAAAGCAACTGAAGCTAAATGAAAAACCCTTGGCATGTTATAAATGATATTACACCTCATACAAATGTTACCTGCAACATCTTTAAACCAAATTACTAATGTATACTCATCAGTTGATATGATGTTCTGTATTAATCTCATTAGTACTAGAAAATAACTTTCATTAGCAGAGCAGTATTAAAAAACACACACATATGGAATTTTCTGTCTTTTTAGCTCATTGTGAAATATTTCACTTCTGGGCAGATGACTAACATGCTGTTAAGCTTTGCTATCCTTGAGTCACATCCTAGCTAGAAGGGAAGGGCAGTCACTCAGAAGCTTCATTAAATGAATTGAATACACCCACTCAGGGAAAATGGTACTGGATGAGTTTAAGGTATCCTACAGGAGCGTTAATGTGGTCCTGAGTCTTGAGTGTTGTGATGCTACAGAAATGACTCTGTAGAGAAAGCTGGGGATAATATTTCCATTACAACCTCATGTGGAGCGCTCTGGGTGGTGTTCTCCCAGAGCTTTAATTCTGTCTGAAGGGAACCTATACATCATGGTAGACACATGGCATGGCACCACTAGGTGCTGTGCAGAGGTAGTAGAACGAACACCCCTGAGCACAGCTGTAGAAGTGAGGCTGCAGTTCTACCCAAGTGCTAGCCAGAACTGGGCCATCTCAGTCCCTGTTCTCTGTCTTGCTATTGCTCTCTCCACAGAGAGGCAGAGTGCCAAGAGCTTGACGCAGCTGGTAAGAACTAGGTACCAAAATTCCATCATTCCTTGTCCATTTTATTATTAGCTTTGTCTAGAATTGGATATTAGACTTCTCACCACCACCACCCCCTCCCCAACATACTTTCAAACCAAAATTTTCCTGGGAAAATGCAAAAACCATGCAACCAGTGTGGATGGTGAAAAGCAAATCTTACTGCTCACGTAACACAGATCAGAAACAACCTACTTTCAGGGTGATACAGGAGGTATTGTTCACCTTATTGGAAATTAAAATCTCTCTACAAAATACTGTATGTATTAACTAAACCACTCCAACAAGAAACTTTGTTTGAAAAATGTGATGTTCAAGGATTTGCTTTTTTGTCAACATTAAAGCTGTCCTTAAAGCTGTCCCTAATAAATGTTGCATGAGAGTGGCTCAAAGGCGTTTAGAAGAATTACCCATACAGGACCAAACTTGTAAGAGAATCTGAGGTATCGTTCTGCCAGTAGCTGGCAGCAATGACACTGACAAGAAACTCAGCTTATGAACAAACTCATTTTCTGTGTTAGTATGAATGGAGAATCACTTGATTTGCCTATGTTTGCAGATACATTTTTATTTGAGTAGGAAAATTATTTTTAAATCAAAGTAAGTTTGACAAGGTCGGGTTTGCTTGTTTGTTTATTTTGGGGTGTCTTTTTTTTTTTTCATTCTGATGTTGATAGCTTATTTCCAAGTACTTGTGGAGAGCAGTGGATATTTTATAAATGAAGTATCTCACTGGTCTTCTTTTCAGAGGATATCCTAATCACAGTGTTTAAAATTCCAGTAATATTTGTAAATCCTAGTTGAAATTCTGTTAACTCTAACCTCACAATGGTGTATATTCTAGTAGTTTTAATAAATTGTATCAGTAAAAAAAACAATGTAGAAGTTACATTTTCAGTCTCTTCAAGAAAGTAAAAGAAAAACTAATTATTTCCAACTATGTCTTCTTCAGTAACAACTTCTTCCTTCCCCTGTATTTTGTCAATTGGATTTATATGAGAAGTACATGCACTGAAAGCGTTTTGTAAAGTAATCCTCAGCATGAATAAAGCGATATCTATTGGGATGACAAAGAATCAGGAGACTTTTAAAACTGCTTCTTGTTATTCATATTTATCATCAGTGTCTCAGTTTTATGACTCTAAGTAATCTTTCGACTCACAGTCCTATGCAATTTTCTGAATTTTCTGCATAGAAATATTTCATAGAATCATAGAATTTATTATTTATCTCATTTAATTCCCAGGACACTAATTGCTTGATGATGATATTCGCAGAACTTTCGTGTATCAACCCTTAATGGAAAAGATAAAGCAATGCAACTGTGATCAAGATTATTATGAGATAAAGAGTGCCACAGTAACTCTGTTAATGAAAAGCAAAACCCATCTTTATCTTATTATGACTGTAACCAAAGTAAGGGCTCTAAGCATACGACTATTTTATTTTATTCTGTGTTTTACAGCTCAAACAAGCTCCCCTCTTACCACTCTTTTTTTTTTTTTTTGACAAAAATCCTTTCATCTTCAGGGCTATCAGTACATTTAAAGCATGAGAAAACTGTTACTTCACAAAACCAGACTCAAGACAAAGACAGCAGGAGTTCAGTAGTACAATGCTGTGATTATTATTAAAACAGAAAATCAGCAACCCAGGTACCTATTGGACTAACTTCCCTTGCCCTTAATATTTTTAAGTTTGTACAGGTCACACAATGTGATTCAGATCTCATAATGTAATGAGACAAACTTAAACAGAGGAGTTAATTAAATAGCAATTCTGTTTCAGAGATAGTTTAGAATGAGTAATAAAAGACCTATTTCTTTTCCCCAATATACCTGTGAAAACTTCTACAAAAGTGTAATTTGATAATTAAATTATGAACTCCAAATCAATGTCTTAGGCACTTAATCGTTCAGTGTTATAATCTTCTATAAGAAATCATGGAAATTTCCATGAGAATAGAGGATATTCCTTCTTTTTCTTTTTATTTTTTTAATATTTTCAGTTAAGATGCTGATAATATTTCTTACTTAGCAATTTAGAAAGAAAAAAAAGAAAGAAAAAAGAAGGACTAAAACCTGGAAAGGCTTTAATTCTGAAATTTATTGAAATTGGGAGTGTTTCAAACTGTGCATTTGAGAGCTATCACAGGAGTAATTTGATACGTAGATAAAGTGTGGCAAGGTACACAAGTGTATCCTTATTTCTGTCTCTGTTCATTAAAGAACAGAAGCACATATTCTATTTCACGGAAAGATTTCTATATTTTTGCATTACTTTTTAATTCCTCCTCCTCTTATTTTCTACATGCAAAACTATACACTTAAAAATCAGTAGGATCTCAGCTTACACTTTCTCCTTCCAGATGCAAATAATTCCTGCAACCATGGCAAGAACTAGATAAGATTTCATACTTCACTCTTGTGTGAAAAGAGGTCCTTTTTGCTCCATCACAGAAATATTAGATGACAGGTCAAAAAATACTTAATACATTATTTTTCAGTTGCAGGTGTACAATTAGTACTGGGAAAAAGTTAAACATCCAAATTAGCTTCAAACATTGTTCTGAATTTACATGTAAAACACGGATTTCCATGTAGCTGATGTCTGTAGAATAAGAACTGACATCAAAAATCCTATTAAAATATTCAAGGTAACAAAACAAGCTTCAGTGTTCACATAATAATAAGGGTAATCATAACATTCTTGTGAAAACACCATAATCCAAATTTTAAAACAGCTTATATGGACTTTCTCTCAAGCTTTCTTTTTCACTTAGAAACAGATAAATTTCTTGCATAAACAATACAGAATTCCTGGATTTAATTCACCACTTTTCTGTCTTATGTGGCAGTTTCTATGACTTATAGATTGATACTATTGTTATTATTATTACTATTACTATTTATTACAGAAATTCTGATGGATTTTATATGAAAAACCTTTTATAACATTACTGGGGAGAGATTAAAAAATATCACTGGCTCTCACGTTAAAACTGCAATTGAATTTTTACTGCATAAATATTTGACATGCTCAAAGGTTAACCACTTTTTTGTCTGCTGATTCCTACCAACCTGTCTCCCAGACAGTAAATGGAAAAGTGATTAACAGGTTACAATGGGGCTAGCCAATGTCTAAGCTTTCCCAGAGACCTTCTCCTTGCCTTAGTACTTTGTCTTCATGGTTCCTTGACCTAATTAGTGGTTGCCCCTTGTACACTATGAGATTTTAGAAACTGACCACACAGCCACAAATTGTGTTTAACATACCATTAAAAATCTGGTTAGTGATTCATTTATATTTAATTCACTTCCGATTGGTAGTATGCTCCTTGGTGATACTGTGAACATTGCCTTCATGTCTTTGGTTTTATAAAAACCCATGAAAAACTGCTAGCTTCACTTCTATGGGAGTATTTCATAATCTGGACCAACAAGTAAAAATGACAACAGAAACATATCTGGAGAAGATGCTTGAAATGCTTAAGAGTGCATTTTCTCCATGGGGATTTCAGCAAGATAACCTATTCCAAGGGAGGAAACTCATTTCCGTGAGGGAATTTCTGAAGAATTTCCAGTACTCAGAAAAAAAAATTCAAAGGCAATACTGCTATGGACTGTAAGGATTCATGGCTGACAAATCCTCAGCCTTATAACAGTTTGGGTGTTATGTCAATTTTCATAACTTACCTCACATCTCAGAGATGTTTAACCTCAAAGATGTAGGTAGGTGTAAAGGCAAAGGGACCAGTTTAAACAAAAGGATGTTACAAGTGGAAGGAAAAAATGAATATTTATCCATCTCCGAGGATCAAGGCTCACGGGAAAGAACTCCACAGGAGGGTATCTTCAACAAGAGATCCTTCCTCAATGTCAACCACACCTTAAATGAGGTCTAAGAGTCTTCACCTGTGCTCCCAGGGCTGACTGGATCTTTGCTTCAAGTGCTCTATCGGTGGTTCAGGCCATGACTCAGGAGTCCCCACACAGTAGGTACACTGGGGCTGCTCTTATCGGGCTAACATGTCTTGGCACTGATGACCACTGAAGTTCAACAAGAATGGGTTAACAGTGATTGGTGATGCCACTCCTCCACACCTGCTCTTCCAGAAGTCTATACCCATGGCTGGAATTAAGCACAGTGTGGAGATACTAAACTGAGAAACCAACAAAACTAGATACCTTTGAACATCCTTTCTGATGGCTGTGCAGCTCTGCATTCTACTTATATTTCTGAGCTAAAGAACATGGACAACAATTGTAACGCTATCCTCACATCTCAATGTCTCCTTTATGAGAGAGATGACATGAAGACACACTAGCAAGGAGTCATTAAGATATTGCTGTGATGGGGAATTCCAAGAACCTTGAGTCGTGACAGAATTATGGCTGCCCAAGGCTCTGCTTAAGACAAACTGCCTTCCTATAGTATATATTTGAAATATTATGTTATCTGATAACATAGCACCATGCCCAGGAAAGAATCTCTATGAATACTCTCTGATACTGGTAGGGTTAGTATGAAGATGGTGGGATTAACTATACAAAATCCATCTCTGGTTTTGTATGAACAGTAAAAAATTCATACCGTTACTTCAGAACCTTAAACATAACCTGAACAGACTTGCTCTTCTATTTTAACTCAATATTCTTACTACTTTTTTAACTATTCCTCTCTCTAGCTGATTCATTACAGCTGTTAGTAACCAGATAGATGAACCAAACCTGTAAGTTTAAATGTGATATAATAACTGACACCTTTATGCATAGCAAACTGCTTCTGTCCTCCTTTGAGTGCTTTGTTCTGACCTCACTGCTGGCATTTGATCAAACTGATATAACATCATCACTGACAAAAGATGATAACAACAGCAGTTATATATTTGATATGTATTATGGAGGAGAACAGAGATTGCATAGGAGAGTGAGGTATTGCATGAGTGGAGATGGAAAGGCCAACATAAAGTTTTATAAGGATCTGAAGGCCTTGTTCTCATTTATTGTCTTTACCCCTTTGCCAGTTATCTGACTGACCCTCTTTCCTCCCTCATGACTGTGAAATGGAATCAGAGACTAGTTATGAATGTAACAGTATAGTTACCTTTTTACCACGCCTTCTTGGAGGTTCTGACTTGTCAGAAACAGCAATACTAGCTGGTACTCCTGCAACCATGTATCCTCTGTAGAATACAGTGCCTCGCAAGTGTTGACGTTTTTTGTTACCCCAGATCAAGGGAAGCAAAATGACTTCCCTAAATTCATACAGGTCAGAACCAGTCTTTTTATTTCCAGTCCTCCTCCTGCTTTATGTCACACAGGATCTTTACAACTTTTTCACCACAAAGAGATAAACAAAGAGAACATCAAGGCTTTTATTAAACCAAAACTAAGTAAAAACAAACAGAAGAAGAAAAGCCTTTTTTTCAGTTGTTGGCAAAAGTTATTCCTTTTAAATATTATCTTTGTTCAATTTGCACTGGTCCCTATACCCCCCTTAAATAATGACTCTGTAGTGATTTTCCATTTCTAAAGATTACTGACACGTTGCTGAAATCTTTTAAAAATATTTTTGGCTTTAAGTAAGTGAAGAATATCTTAGGACTTAAGTTCAGTGATGTAAATTATATTTCAGTGCAAACCTGAAGTCAGAAGATAGTAATTCTCAACCAGAAGTGCAGTTGCTCGTTTTTTTAATTCCCATAGTAAACAGTAGCTGAAACTGCAGGAGATCTGAGATCCTTCCATTCTCAAGCCTGTTATTTGTAACAAAAAGATAAAGGAGACTAAAAAGGCTTAGCCCTGTAAGATCTGTGCAAACAAGAAATGCAAGGAGAGCCGCTTCCTGAGCCTTCAGTCCAGCAATTGCAAAGAAATAGCCATAGTGCCACTAGTGTGGGATACATGATAGCACTTTCCACTGATACAGTGTGCTGAATAGCTCGAAGTTCCCTTCTGAGCGTGAAGTCAGTGAGAAAGTCTGTCAGTTCAATTTGAAAACAAAACAGCAATGGAGCAAACTCTGCCTCTGTGAACTAGTCTGCAGCATCAGCCATACAACCCATACAGAAAGAGAAAGAAAAGGCAGGGACTGGAACATGAAGAACCCTGACAATGACAGGAAGTCACTTATATTCATTGGGAAAGAGGAAGAGAGGTGCAGCCAAGTGGTACATAGAGTTAAGCTGATAAGAAAGAGGATCCATTCAGCAGCAAAAAGGGATGGAAAGTATTGATATAAGGCCTTTCTCATCAAAATCTGAGACAGTAATGTGGTGAAAATGTGGGATCTGGAGAATGGAAGAAGTTAAATGTGCTGGTTGGAATTGCCATGTCTTTGAGAATGAGAAAACACTGCACAACACAAGTAAACAAGTTTAGTATGAGTAGACACAAAGACTAGCAATTAAATACTACAGACAGGAAGATGGAGTGGCAGTGAACACAGAAAAGAAAACTCACCAGGACAGAAGGATATCTCAAAGCTTAGTTAAATGTCACAGAATAACAGAATGGTTAAGGTCATGAGGTCCAAACCCCTTCTGAAGCAGAGACACCTACAGAAGGTTAACCAGGACCATCTCTGGGTGGATTTACAGTGTCCCCAAGCAAGATACTGCAATTTCCCTTGGCAACCTGTTCCAGTGCTCCATCACCTGCACAGCACAGAAGTGTTTCCTGATGTTCAGGGGGATCTCCTCTGTTCCAGTTTGTGTCCATTACCTCTTGCCCTGGCACTGGTACCACTAGAAGGAGTCTGGTTCCATCTTCATTGGATGCTCCCCTCAGGTATTTGAAAACATTGATAAGATTTCCAGAGAGATTCCAGGTCTGGAGGGTGACAGTGAGTCAAGCAGAAAGAGGAGTGAGAGATACAGGACAAAACTCCATTTTTGATAATGAAACTGACCTGGAATAACCTATGGTTGCCTTGTCTTTGCATACCTTTGAAGGTTAAATGGGAAAATCTGCTAAAACTATTTTGAAAAAAAAAAATAAAAAATCTATGGTTACTGTCATCTCAAGTGTTCTTCATCAGAAATAATGTCAGGACATAACTGTCAAGCAATCCAGTACAGGAACTCAGTCATGCCAAGTGAAATTTTTGGTAACAGTTCAACCAGCAGAAGATAAATCTGAACAGTACTGGAAACAAAAATACTTGTCACAAGATGCCAGCATAGTGGTAGTAAAGATACTGAGTAGCACCCTATTACTCCCCAGCTCTGCTTGTCTAAGGTACTGCTGCATATTTAGCCTGGGTCCCTTCAGAAGACATGTCTAAGGCCACCTTGCTTGACAACAACTGCATTCATTCTCCTTCTTCTATTACTTTGTGATCCATAGACCAAGTTTGAGCCAGCACAGCAACGTTCACAGTCATCTTTCACATCAGTAATGGAGAGTGGCTGACAGTGATGTTTCAGAGGGGACTGCACATATCAGGCAATACTCACAGCCGTGGTCTCCTGGCCATGCATAGATCTCTGCACAGGGATGGGCTGGAGGTAAGGGTGCAAAAGGGAACAGAGCACCCCTGGCCATGAGAACCCGGCTGTGGTAAGTGTGCTGTTAACTACTCCAAAGCAGTAGGTGTGCAGCTAGATGAGGATCTCTAAGGGGCTTAGGGTCTTTTACTGAGCTGCTGGTGCAGGCCATGTGTGGGGCCTTTGTTTAGGACCCAGGAGAAATAAGTATAAAAAATGCATAATAAACACAGTACCGTGTCCAAATGCTCTCAAGCATTTGACCTCTGCGTACCATGAACACAAGAGGGCGCTAGTCACTTTGCGGAGACATTTGGAAATCACTTTCCTTAGCTTTCCGCTGCCCTGAAGAGAAGTACCAGGCACGCCTGGCCTCCTCCCCGAGATTTAAAGGCAGGGAAGATCTTCACCGTGGAACGGCCCTGGGGCACGCACGGTCAGTGCACTGTTTATGCTGTGTCGACTGAAAGCAAAGTGTGAGGAAGGCAGTGCTGACTCAAGTGAAGACACATTACTGTGTGCATTTTGATATACTGGCTAAACACGGGGCTCTGAGCAGCAAAGAATATGAAGCCATGCCTTCTGTTTTGGTAAATGAATTTGAAAATAGGATCATAGAACCATAGAATCCTTACTACTGGAGGAGACCTTTAAAGGCCATCAAGTCCAGTTCCCTTGGAATAAACAGGGACAGCCACAGCACAATCAGGTGCTCAAAGACTCATTCAGCCTGGCCCTGAAAACTTCCCCTTTAGATACTGATAGGCCACTCTGAGGTCACCTAGTAGCTTTCTCCAGGCTACACGGCCCCAGCTCTCTCAGCCTGTCCTCGTAGCAGAGATGTTCCATCCCTGGGATCATTTTTATGGCCCTCCTCTGGCCATGCTCCAACAGGTCCATGTTTCTCCTGTACTGAGGACTCCACATCTGGATGCAGTGGTCTAGTGAGGTCTCACCAGCTCAGAATAGAGGGGCAGGATCATCTCACCTCCCTTGAAGTGCTGACCACAAACCTTTTGATCCCACCCAGGATACAGTTGGTTTTCTGAGATGACAGGGCACACTGCTGGCTCATGCTCAGCTTGCTGCATCCACCTGTACCATACACCTGACTGCATTCTATCCTTTCATCCTCTGGCTTGTATTCATAGTAGGGGTTGCCACAAACCAGGTACAAGACCTTGCAGTTGGATTTGTTGAGCCTCATCAGATTCTCCTGGTCCCATTACTCCACTTGTCTAGGTCTCACTGGATGGTATCCCATCCCTCAGGCATGTTGATTGCACCACTTGTTTAGATGTCATCTGCAAACTTGCTGAGGGCATACTCAATGCCACTAAATATGTCACTGATGGAAATATCTAAGATCATTTGCCCCAGTACTGATCCCTGTGAGATACCACTTGTCACTGATCTCCATTCAGACACAGAGTCATTGACCGCTGCTATCTGAGTATGATCATGCAATCTATTTCCCATCCACCAAACAGTACACCAGTCAAATCCATGTCTTTCCAATTTGGAGAGAAGGATGTTATGGGAGACTGTGTCAAAGCCCTTACTGAAATTTAGATAGATGACATCAGTGGTTCTTACCTTGTCCACTAATGCAGTTCAGCTATCTTAGGAGGCCTCCAGGTTGGTTGTACAGGACCTGTCCTTGGTGAGGCCCTGCTGGTCATCCCATGTCACCTCCCTCTCTTTCATGTGCTTTAGCACAGTTCCTATGAAGATCTGCTCCATTATCTTCCATGGGACAGAGGTGGGGCTGACTGGTTAGTAGATCCTTGGGTCATCCTTTCTACTCTGTGTAAAAATAGGTCAACAACTGCCATTTTTCCAGTCATCAGGGACTTCACCTGGCTGTCATAATTTCTCAAATATCATTGAGAGTGTCTTGGCAACTACAACATCCAATTCCATCAGGATTCTGGGATGCACCTCATCAGGACCCACAGACTTACAGATGTTCAGGTTCCTCAGGTGATTATGATCACAAATCTCATCTTTGTTTACAGTGGGAAGAACATTTCTCCCTCAGTATTCATCTTCCAAATGGTCTGCTCTAGGGTGTGTGAAAAACAGTTGCTAGTGAAGACTGTGGTAAAAAAGTTGGGTACTTTAATCCTTTTCTTCTCCATTGTTGTGGAGCCTGCTTGTATTGCTCACAAAGGAGAGTACACTCTCCTGGACTTTTCTTTTCTGGTTAGAAGCTTTTCTTATTCTTTGCACTCCACACCAGTTCAAGCTCCAGATGGGCCTTACCCTTACTGACCCCATCCTTACACAGCCTAGCAGTATCCCTATACTCCTCCCAGAATAGCTGTCTCTGCGTCCTTTGCCTGTGCATCTTCTTCTTGCTCTCCAGTTTGATCAGCCCATTCTAGCTCAGCTTTATCTTCCTCTTCTGACTTCTTATACGTGGAGTTAGAGCTCTTGTGCTGTAAGAAAATCCTCCTTGAAGACTTTCTAGTTCTGCTCTGTGTGAGCTTGTTGTGAAGATGACTTTCAGAGACCAAAAGAAACTGACAATTTCACATCAATAATGATGTTTAATAGCTTCTGCAATGTGAGAGTTTGTACAACTGTAGTATGTAAGTATAGCAATGCAAGTGTGGCAATATTTATTAAAATTACAGGTTAGCAGTATTTAATATAAGTATGTGAACCACTATAATGATGGTTGTGGATAACAACAACAACGTCAGCAGAATGTAGCTGTGTGAGCACTACAGTATTATGGTTATGGCAGCTGCTTCCAAATCTGTGAGTTCTCTGGGTGCTCCAAGGTCTGCAAAACGTCCCTCTTGGCCCAGAGCATCCACACTGACAGCATGGGCCTCAGAGTGTTGTGTCTGGTCAAGGAAGATGGACACCATAATATGTGATGCTCACAACCTGGTGTCCACACTGGCAACTGATGACCCATATTCATAGTCTTTGAATTGTCAATCATTTCACTCAGGATGATGGCCTTTGGCTCTCTGGACAACATCTCCTCTGTTTTCTGGACAAATACATCATTCCTAAGTTGTGGATTCAAAAGTGATCAAGGGTCATCAGTCACAGCATCCTCCTGTTACTGTGACCTTGCCCTGCAGCCCTTCCTCAGGCAATTCTATTCCCTGAGACCAGCTCAGCGATGATAGCCTTCACCATTTCCTGAATGTTTCAAGTATGCCATTATGATACATGCTGTTCTATGTTCTGCTGATGATATTAAATTAGTAGAACAATAAATTTGTTCGTGTCAATTCATGTCAGCAGGTTTCATTGTCTTTTGTTGTTGTTGTTTTTTTTTTTTTTTTTTTGCTATCTTACAAACTCACTAAGGCTTTTTAGATAGGCTAGGCTAATGATATACAGTGAGTCTTTCATCGCAAATAATCAAAATGTATTTACTATGCTTGTTATATAGTACTGAAAAGTCTTATGACTTGGATTTGTCTCATACATGCAAAGATGTTTCTTTTTCTCATTAGCATTTCTAATGGAAGTTGAAGATTAAGAGCAGTGCTTTTTCCTTCCCCTCAAGTATCTGACATCTCTTTTCTCTTGTTTCCAGGAACTGAAAATCGTCTCTGTGGTCCTCGTAAGAAACAGGAGCAGCGTGTAAGTCGCCTGCCCCTCCGCCCTCATCGCCGCTGTGCCGCCCCCGGGACACCGCAGCCCGCGCGGCTGTCTCCCTCTGGTGGAGCCCCTGCAGAACCTCAGCTCGCGTTTCTGCAAGGATTCTTGGCCGTAGAGGAACGTCGGCAGTTCATGGGATTTCTGTCAGGGGTAGTATTCCTTCAAACAAAGAAAAAGACTGGGGACTTGAAATAAATGTTTTGATTTTCAGTTCAGATCAGTTGCTAAGCTGGTATTTGTTTTCGGTTTCCTTCAGGGCTTTTTTGTTTGGTTTGTGTTTTTATTTCTTCATCCCTTACGGCATTCCACCCTCCCCAACCACCCCTCCACGGGATGCTGACCCCTTTAATTTTTTCTTTGTTAAAAAGAACTACCAAAGAAAAATATATTTGATAGGGGAAAAAAAGCCTTCTCAATATACAGAAGTGTAAAAAGTTTGCCTGTAAATTTATTCTCAGTCTACATTCTTGATCAAACAGCACACATGCATCAAAACTTTGTTGTTTTGGTACTGTCCATTTGCTGGAAGTAGCCTTTTTTTTTTT
>VXAB01004684.1:16075-26610 GCA_013399175.1 Odontophorus gujanensis | reverse complement strand
AAAAAAAAAAAAAAGGCATCTCATGCAAGGAAAATGAGTTATTTTTCTGCTAGAGATAAACCACATTTCTGAAGGACTTAAAATGTCCTTGAAAGAGACTTACATGAAAGAGTGATATGGATTTTCTTTGGTAGGTCATAGTCAGATGTTGGCTAGAAGCATCAGCAAATTCAGAACAAACCCTTAAATACCTGTGTATCTATTTATCTCTTGCAGACCTGAGACCATTGGACCAGGTCTCTGAACACAGATACAGGACTGTATTGAAGTGCATACGGGCTTGCTCTGAGTGCATACAGGCAAGATGAAAGTGAAGATCTGGGCCCATTCCTGCTGCCAATGGTTGCAGCAAGGTTGTCTGTGTTGTAAAGGGAGGAACTGGATGACACATGAGGTCAGCAGTGTGTATATGCTGCCTACCATGAGGAGAAGGTGAAGGAGGATCATCTGCATCAGAGGATCTGAGACATGATGCCTACAGGACCAAGGTTGTGGTAGTACAGATTGTAATCCCTGAGAAGGAACTTCTAGTCATAAGTCACTGCAGCTCTGCCCAAGCAAAGCCAAGGAGGACAGACAAAGTCAAGATCCAGTAAAACATCTGGGGTTTGCAGAGCTCTACCTCATGCAGAGGCCCACAGAAACTGTGCCAGCCATTTCTATTCTTCCCTTTTTAATTTCTGCATGACTGATGTAGAACTAAAGCTGATGTATACATAAAAATCTAAAAATTCAGAAGTAGAAGTATGCAGTAGGTCTGGGCTAAGTACACTCCCATGAAGACATGCAGCAGCTGTCCAGCAGACAGCTAGCTCATCTGCAGCTAACTGAACTAAACCTCGTAAATTCTTCCATGATGCAGGTTGCTCAGCCTTTCCTCGTAAGAGAGGTGCTCCAGGCCCTTTATCATCTTCATGGCCCTCCTCTGGACTCCCCCCAGGAGATCCCTGTCTTTTTTGTACTGGGGAGCCCAGAATTGGATGCAGTACTCCGGGTAAGGCCTGATCAGGGCAGAGTAGAGGGGGAAAATTAATTAACTGGCATGGAGAAGGTATTAGGGAGAAGTACTCAGTTGCCTAATTCTAGCAGACTGCGATGACAGCGGCCAAGTAATCACACGTATTGATGCAGTTAACGGTGATCCTCAGTTTATTTCTAGTAACAGCTTACGTTTATACCGTTCTAGATTACAGCATTCACTGAAAATAGCCCGCGCATAATCACAGCATCTGATTGGTTCACAGTATACAATGGTGCACGGATTATGTGTGTTACAATCATCTCACCTAGTTGTTACTTTAAGCCAAGCTGCTGTGTGTTACAATTGTTTCATCTAATTGTTACAATTGTTTCATCTAATTGTTACTCTAGCTGAAGCTCCCATCTTCTCCTTCTATCTGGTACATGCCTCTCTGCTGATTTACAGTTTCTGTTCTGTTCTTGTCTTGTTCTAATTTTCATACACTAGCAACCTTTATGGCAAGGATTGCTCACACGTCTTCTCAAAAATCCCCTACAGCAGACCATTTAGCCTATGTGAGCATTCAATTGTGTTTTTGCAGTAGGAACTTCCAATACCATACCAAAGTATAGGCTCTTTCTAGTCTTACAACATTCTTGTAAAATGGTTGGATAGTTTGCTTTACACAAAATGCTGCTAAGGCAGAAAGTAGCGCAAGATGGGGTAAGTATGACAAATATTTTGCTTTGACAGAAACAGGAAACAGGAGTGTTCTGACCAGGGTAGGATAGAAACTAATCTGAGGTAAGGCAAACATGCAGAGTAGGGAGACCCCAGCACAGAACAGAATGAATGTGATGACTTTGATCCCTAAGCACAGGACAGAAAGTATGTGATAGCATTAAGAATTATTGCTCTTCTATCTTCATAGAAAAATACAAAATATACTTAAAAAGAACAGGTTGGTAGCAGCCCTTATATGGAAACATATCTTAGTGTCTGCATCAGGCAGACTTTGAGCCTGGGATGCTGAGTCACTGACTGGCCAGGAGTGACGTTGTGTGTGTTGAGGAAAGGGTTTGCAATGGCTGACAAATTATGTGATTTCTCCCTTAACACAAGGGGATGCATGCCTACCATTAAAACTGCAAACAAAACATGCTGCTTCACTAAGATCCTTGCTGGAGTGTTTCTCACAATTTGATGCCAAAAGCCAGGACCCAAAGTCACCAGCAACAGACCTCCATCACTCTGAGATAGAGGTGCACCCCACTCTGATTTTGTCAATCCTAGGGCTGATGGAGGTAGTTGGGTGGAAAACCAATCAAAGCCCCAAGGCTGTTTAAAGAAGCAGGACCCATGAACAGCTGGAAAAAGGAAAGGGACAGTAGGCACTGCAGTTTTGAGAAGCTGACTTCATAATTCCTGATAACACTGTGCACAGACCAAGGTAGGAACAATCAATTGTTTGTGATTAAATATTATCTTGGGGGTCAGATTTTGGACTCTTGTGCTCTACACTATCATTCTGCATGGTAAAGTGCCTGACAGTACACCTCATTTTCTAAAACCAGAATTTTAGCATGTCGTACCCTGCAGGAGGCCTGCTCCTGTAGCAGCACAATTAAAGATTGCTAGGAGAAATGGGGAATAAGAGTTCCAGGGGAAATAGGGACAGGGAAGATGTCCCCAGGGCAGGGCCTGCTAAAAGTCCTTTAGGAAGCATGCTGAGAAATTGGAAAAGAAATACAAAAACCAAAGATTAGGAGAAAATGATTCAGTATTTTGTTTTTGAATGGCCTAATGGAACAACTAAAGGAGTGTCCATGTTCTGGCCAGAGTACAGGTCTCACAAATATTAGTATGTCAGGTTTTAAACTTGCATGTGAACAACAGAATTCCTCTTTTAGAGGAAGAATCAGCTTATGTTGCTTGCTGGATGTGGGAAATGAAACAGTTTATCATAACTTGATAGAATTCTGTGCAATAGGAGGAACAGAAAAATTCCAGATGGGATCTCTTAGATAATTTACCTCCTCCTGTAGTTGCATCCAGAATTAAATCTCAGCAATTTTCTCCTCCAAAAAAGCATCCTCCCCCTTAAAATCATGACATTGAACTGACTCCTGTAACTATAGAACGAGAGTCAGAGACTGCCAATGGAACAGGGGATATTGGCTCTGACCACCCTCTTGCCAGTCCATATGGCTAAAGCTCTGTAATCAGTACATCTGCTGGAAAGAGGAAGTTCTATCAGCTTAGGAAGGAACTAGAGCAATTCAAAAAAAGAAAATATCTTACAAATCTCTCCTTACCCAAAACTAACCCTACCAGCACTTCTACGTATCCTCTAGGGAAGTTATAACGTTGCCAGGGAATATAGGGTATGTAAACATTTCCTTTAATAGTTGATAGGTGAGAAGAATTACAAAGGAAGTGAAATCCTTGATGGAAGACCCTATTGGGCTAGCAGTAAAATTCAATCAATTTCTGGGGCCCAGTATTTACTCTTAGGGTGAGACATTTTCTATTTTAAGTAAGCTGTTTAATGGGGAAAAAAAAAGGGATGATGAAGCAAGATGCTATGCAAGAGTGGGAAAGAAGGGACCCTCCAGGTCCAGAAGCTCTTCTAGATGAAGTCAAATATCCAATAACAGACCCAGACTGGGACAACAGTGATGAATATGACAGGGAATGTATGAAGGATTTATAAGAAATAATAATCCTAGAAATTAAGGAAGCAGTTCAAGGGACATTGAACATTAACTTTATGCTAAATCCTAGCCAGATATACAAAAAAGACTCCAGAAAATAGAAGGGTGGCATGAACAACTACTAAAGAAACTTTTGAGGGAACCACAGAAATTGTATGCTAGAAAGGAAAAGAGACAACAAAAGACAAAGATACTGCTTCAATAAGATCCTTGCCAGAGTCCAACTTGTTGAATGAGAATGTTTCTCACATTTATTAATTGAAATAATAGTCATGTTCTGTAATCATTCTCAGCATCTTCTGGGATTCCTGTTTGTGACTGTGGCAACACCAAAGAGCAAGGCTCAGCATGGGACAGTGTAGATTTCACTTTCTGAAGTTACTTGTGTTACTAGCCTAAAATGTCAAGATTCTGATCCTGATCATCTTATCTTGTAGTATATTTTAGATACCTGATGTCATCCGGAGTGCATTTATTTACATGGAAGCTTTTCAAAATATTACATCAGTAAATTACTTCAAAGCTGGAAAAAATCTCCTCTCACCTCCAGAAGAGTTGCTGTGCCTGTGGACTTTGGAATCTTCCCCTCACTAAGACTGGAGAACAAGAAACACTGAGTAACTTTAAAGCTTATTAAGCCAGATTCTTGATGGTTGCTGAAACAGTTCCTGGAATATAAGTCTACTTCTTGCAAATCAAGGAAAATCTAAGTGTTCATGTGTTAATTTTGTAAATGAAGGGAGCAATGGAAACTGTTACTGTCCCAAATGAGAACCAATATAAAGATAGTCATTTTCAGCTACTGGTAAAAATTACCTCAATATCCCTGACAGCCTTTTGCAGGCATGCTTTTGAGTTTACAGAGCTTTCTTCTCCACAAGACAACCGTAGAGGCAATAAAGCTGGAAAATAAAGTTTTCAGATACCCCTGATCAAGATACTTGAACACTTCCATACAATAACCTCGAAGCTATTGATGGTTAAAAGTCATTTGTCCTGACACTGAACACCTGAAACCATTTTTCTCTGAAGTCCAATAAAGGCTTGAATGATTATTTTTGGGACTGGGCCTGATAAACTGTTTCCAGAAGACAAAATAAGGGAAAATTTAGATACAATAGGCAAGCTGCAACTAGTTCTGTAGTAAGAATGTCTGATAAATATAGGCATCCTCTGTTTCAAGTCTTGGATGCTATAGAACCACAGAGAAAAAGTGTTTTGTTGTTGTTGTTGTTGTTGTTGGTTGGTTGGTTGTTTTTCAATGTGTGATTAATATTCCATCATTTTTGTAATAAACTGTATGAATTTGCCGAACAGAAACAACCAAATCTGCAGCATAGTGGGGACCTTTGACACTGAGATCTGCACAAATGAGTGTGGAAGGTAACCCTGACTTGGCTGAGCCTTTATTTTTGCCCCTCTTTATCATGGATGTTGGTTCTTCAAAGTAACTCGCACAAAACCAATTCAAAGCACAGCTATGTCTACGCAGCACTATTATTTCTTTACAGTAACTTTCATTACAAATAGAAATAAGTCCTTTTACCTTACAGTGCCTTTCATCTTCAAAGAACATTCACAAGTAAAATCTAGCTAATCCAGCCATCCCTTTGTATGGAAAAGTACTGATCATGGCCTGAACAGGTAACTAGCTTGTGAGAAAGGGCCCGTGTTAGCTCACGATGACAAAGGAGCCCCAGTCTGCACTTACGCATGTAGCTAGAAGAAACTTGTTTATGAGAAACTACTGTGCAGCTGTAACTTAGAATCCTTGCACTCTGTCAATGACCTTGCTTATCCTGATATGCAGTGCTTTTATTGTCTCCTGCTGCTATACATATGGCCACAATACTAAGGGGTTGCTTGGACATCTTGCCAGCCAGCCACCACCAGTATCAACACGAGGAAACCCCACCGCACTCTACTGGCTGGCCACCACTGGCACTGAGGACTTGGTGGAGACTCAACCATTTGGCTGCCCCCAGTAACATGAACACCTCCCTGTTAAATAGATGAACATTAAATTGCCTCCATGTATTTTCTTCAGGATCAATATATGTTACGTAGAAACACCAGTGCTTTTGCATTACACCCTTTAATGTAATTGATTATCATTATAATTATGACTTACAGGAGGGTCAGAGGTTAAATTACTTAAATCCATGGATATTTGATGACTAAAGAGGGTTAAGTGTCACCATGTCCTAATTCACTGTCTGCAACATTAGCTCCTCTCCCTCCCAAACTTGGTTTGCACCGTGAAGAATTACTTTCCTATATGCAGACTGATTTTTACTTTTAACTAAATAAAATACCACTGGTGTAATTTCAGCACTTATTACACTAGGAAAATGTACTATTTAATTTGACCAAGATTTACAAGCTCAGTGAAGCATAGGCCAAAACTGCTAGCTGCAGGGGCCTAAACTATCAGTCCCAATTATAGTGTTACTAAGGACAGGGTTTCCAAGTATTTACTGCATATGGACCTACACCGTGATTCTTCTGATGCAATAATAATAATAAAAAAAAAAAAACATCACATACAAGAAGAGCCTTAATCTGAGCACTGAAGCCATTTTCCATTTCTTCCATTTTTGTAAAACTGGAGTAAAAATCCAATAGATGGCATATTTTTATTCGGAAAAAAAAAAAAAAAAAACCATCCTGTCATTTAGATGGAAGACTGCACCCTCTGGGAAAATACAGAGCTATCATTTCATTTCAAGCAGTTCTGTAATGTCATAAATGGAATTAAGAGCTGTAATCCTCTAGCAATTCTGCAACTCTGAAAACTTTGCCTTTGCCTAAACATGACATTTTCCTGAGTAATAAATACATTGCTGTTTTTGATGGGTGGTGTTTCATTACCTGCTTCAGTCTCAAATGACTGTTGTAGAAAGCCAACTTCTAACAGTAATAAAGGCTGAGTCAAGAAATTCTATATTGTTGTGTACTGATGAACCATCACTGAATCAGATTCCTTAGTCTATTCCTATAATAGGATTTTAAAATGTTCATAACTGAATTACAAAAAGTCTATTATCAACAGGATTTAAAAATGTGCATTTCACAAAGCAGTATGCTTGAAGAGTTTTTGAAGGCTCAGCCTAGGTTATCAGCTGGTGTGAATAATGGGAATGCACTAACTGTTGGTTTACAGCAAGCTGACTGGGAGAAGTGCAAAATGTCATATTTACACAGGTTTCCCTTGACAAGCTGTTAATTCCTAAATTCTAATGAGCACTGTATTATGTTTGATAAAGTGTTTTATGGTTGGACTAGATGATCTTGTAGGTCCTTTCCAACCTAATGCATCTATGAATCTATAAAGTACTTAATTTGTCTGGAAGAATACTGTGTTTCAGATTATGTTCCAGAGTCTGAATTAAGCTCTCCATCACCATTTATTATGTGCCAAATCAATGGCTTAGCCTAGACATCTTCCAAGATTGCATTAAATAATTCTCCATTGGAGCTTACAGCTCAAAATTTCTAAGTATATGCACCATTACTAACTCACCACGAGTAGGGTTTTCTGCTTTCTGTTCAGGTTTGCACGGTATATATACAGAGATTTACACAGAGTATTCCTCCCATAGAAAATATGCAGTAAAAAAAAATCTCTAAGCATGAAACTGCAAAGCTGGTACCTTTTTGGGAATGTACAGTATTAAACTTTCATGGCAACTCTTTGTGCAGAAACAGCTAGCATAAATGGAAGTAGGAAAAGGCTCCTTAACTCGTGGTCCCCATGAGTCCAAATAGTATTTTCAATGGTTTATTATACTATGTATTTATAAACAAAATGAGCATTCATATTCATAAACAAGCACAAAACATGAAGTAGAAAACAAACGGGTTGCAAGTAGCAGTAAAAGATGAGTACTGCAACACAACTAATAAAGCCTTCTGCAAGCAGGTGACATCAAGCTGGGAGGTGGTGTCAATCTGCCTGAGGGTAGGCAGACCCTCCAGAGGGATCTAGACAAGCTGGATCACTGGGCTGAGGTGAATGGGATGAAGTTCAACAATGCTGAGTGCTGGGTCGTGTACTTTGGCCACAATAACCCCATGCAGCGCTATAGGCTTGGGGATGAGTGGCTGGATGACTGCGAAGAGGAAAGGGGCCTGGGGGTGTTGGTTGATGCTCAGCTGAATATGAGCTGACAGTGTGCCCAGGTGGCCAAGAGGGCCAATGGCATCCTGGCCTGCATCAGAAATAGTGTGGCAGGGAGGTGATCATCCCCCTGTACTACTCACTGGTGAGGCCACACCTCAAATATTGTGTGCAGTTTTGGGTCTCTCGCTACAAGAAAGACATTGAGGCCCTGGAATGTGTCCAGATAAGGGCAACAAAACAGGTGGGGGGTCTGGAGCAGAAATCTTATGAGGAGCAGCTGATAGAGCTGGGATGGTTTAGTCTGGAGAAGAGGAGGCTCAGGGAAGACCTCACTGCACTACAGCTTCCTGAAGGGAGGTTGCGATGAGGAGGGGATTGGCCTCTTCTCCCAGGCAACAGACAGGACCCAAGGAATTGGCCACAAGTTGTAATGGAGGAGGTTTAGATTGGACATAAGGAAAAACTTTTTCTCTCAGAGAGTGGTCAGGCACTGGAATGACCTTCTCAGGGAGATGGTGGAGTCACCATCCCTGGCAGTGTTCAAGATGCATCTGAATTAGGAGCTACGAGATATGGTTTAGTAGCTTGTGGTAATAATGGTAATGGGTGGATGGTTAGACAAAATGATCTAGTTGGTCCCAACCTTATGATTCTATGATTCTATCATTCTAAGCAAGTCAAGAGGAAAACTGTACCAGAATTAGACAGGAAGAATTGCCAGAAATCATCAGTGTAATATTGTGTGCAGTGAAAGAAAAGTAGAGCATATAGTTTCAGCAGATTGGCCAACCTAGGATAAATGAGAGTAGTATCTGTTCTATTTTTATATGTTATTACAGTTATATTTTGCTGTACTGGGAACGTTAACATGCTGCTTCACCCATCTCCTTCCTTCTGCTTTTGTTAAATTACATTTTTCCAAGGTATATTTCTCATAAATGCAATCTTATGTTTTGAACATAACAGTGAGAAGTTTTCAGCATCTGTGACAGTAGAAGATCTCTCATGTACTGAAGACAAGAATATAAGGAATGTAAATTCCAGCTAAAACAATCTCAGTGCTAGCTGATGCTAATGCCTTAGTGAGAGAGAATATTCTTCTCATTTATTTCTCATGAACTGCCACCGAAATCATAGAATGGCTTGGGTTGTATGGGACCTCAAAGATTTATCTAGTTCCAAATCCCTTCCACAGGAAGGGCTGCCAACCACTATATGTGGCCATAGATAAGGTTGCCCAGGTTGTCATCCAAGCTGGCCTTGAGTGATGAGCGATTGCAGCAGACATCTCAGCTGCAATACAAGGCAGNAAAATAAAATAAAATAAAAGCACCCATTGAAAATTCTATGCTTGATAATTATTTATGGAGACCAAACAGTGGATGTGAGCATAGTAAGGCAGTGAGTGGAGTGTTTCAGCAATGCCAGCATCCACAATTTGATCCACTGGTGCAGATGTTCACAGACGTGGTACTGAGGATTTTGTTAACTGCTAGTGGAAAATGCATAGCTAATGATGGCAACTATGTTGAATACTAATGTTCTGCAGATGAGATTTNAATCATAGAATGGCTTGGGTTGTATGGGACCTCAAAGATTTATCTAGTTCCAAATCCCTTCCACAGGAAGGGCTGCCAACCACTATATGTGGCCATAGATAAGGTTGCCCAGGTTGTCATCCAAGCTGGCCTTGAGTGATGAGCGATTGCAGCAGACATCTCAGCTGCAATACAAGGCAGAACATACCACCAGTGTTGTATCCGAGTTTACATCTATTAGCAGATACATGACATACAAATGCAGTAGCACCTAGGAGAATGTCTGCATGACTGAGTCACCTCTGCTAGATGGAGTTGTTTTAAAGCAAATACATAACAAATACTCTTTAAAAGAACCTCCAATTAACAAGACATTTTTGAAAGCTCTATGCCTGATATTTATACCTATGTTAATAGAATCATAAATACACCAAAACAATTGATATTTCTCAACATGAAAGATACATGCTCTATTGAAATGGTCTGCTTGCAAGTACAGATTTGCAGCAACAAGAAAATCACCATGAATATGAAAGCAGTAACTACTGCAAGGGATGTTCTGAGAACACNTGTGCTCTTTGTACCTGTTGTAGTCCCCATGGAAACAAAAAAAAGAGGCATTGCTATCAGTGACCTACATAGTATATGATGATTATGCAGCTTTCAAATTACTTAAAGTTATATTGAGCTTTGAGAGCAAAACATGTACTTCCTGATTGCAGAGAAAACAAAACACCACTTCTTTTCCCATAACATGCTCAAATTTGCTCACAGAATCATTTCCAGATATCAAAAACAACCATATTTAGTTTAAATGATACTGAATCTGTAAATGAAATATTTTTTAATTGAAAACAGATCAATGCATTATCGAATCATACACGTTAAAATCAAGTTAGAGATTAAATATCTGGTCTTGCTTTGTCATTTCATACAATCATAGAATGGCTTAGGTTGGAGACAATCGAAAAGCCCACACAGTTCCAACCCCCCTGCCATGGGATGGTTGCCACACAAAAGGTCTCCCCAGAGTTTTTTCTTCTCCGGGCTGAACAAGCCCAGCTCCCTCAACCTTTCTTCACAGAAGAGCTCCAGCCCATCGATTATCTTTGCCGCTCTGACAGCTCCGCATCTATCCTGCGCTGGGGGTCCCATGCCTGCATGCAGTACTCCAGATTGTGCCTCAGAAGGGCAGCGCA
>VXAB01004684.1:0-16064 GCA_013399175.1 Odontophorus gujanensis | reverse complement strand
CAGGGGCAGAGGGGGGGGCGCCACCCCCCCCCCGCCCTCCCGCCGTCCCCTTTTGGCGCAGCCCAGGGGACTGTTGACCTCTCGGGACGCAAGAGCAGGCTGCTGGCCGACGTGCAGCTTTTTGTTCTTCAGGTCCCGCAAGCGTTTCTCCGCAGGACTGCCTTCCCAGTCGATACGTACATCTGGGATTGCCCTGACACAAGCGTAACTCCGTCCCTTTGGCCCTCCGTGTATCTGTATTTCTGGAGAGGAAGTATCTCGCGGCCCACGCCCGCAGCCCCTCCGCCCCGGAAAGTCCCGCCCGCTAACATGGCTGCCACCACGGCTGTGAAGGTAAGTGCGGCCCGGCGTCGTGGCGCGATGGAAGGGCAGCGGGGCGGCTGCAGAGCTGGAGGAGCGTCCAGCCCGCCTGCCTCTGCCCGCGCCGTCTGCCGCCGTCCCCTGAGCGGCTGCTGAGCGTGAGGGGCGGCCGCGTAGGACGGGCCGTGCTGCGGCCACGCCGCCGTCGCCTTGGCGCTCAGGCCGGGTCGACGCCTTTCTGCCGGTCCGCTCCGTCTCCCTTCTCGCTTCCTTTCCGATCCGCCCCGCCCGTAGCGGGCCCTGCAGCGTGGGCAGGGCGGTGTCCGTAGCGGGCTGGGCTCGCCCCGCCGACTACGGGCAGCCGCGGTGCCCGAGACCCCGTGAAGGTAAGGGGTGGCGATCTGGGTTTCGTTTTGTTCAGCTTTGCTTTCAGAAGTGAACGGTAGTCCAGCAGCAGGTCCATGGAGAGATGCGCCCTCCCAGATTTCTGGTTCGCATGTGACGTGTCTGGTTTGATAATGAAAGTGACTGGAGCACATGTGAAGTTCCAGCAGGGTGCACAAATCCCGAAGTTGCAATCAAAGGGAGGTGTAAGAAATCACAGCAGGACCAGCCTGTGGTGTTTAAGAAATGCTTGGAACGTTCAGAACCTGCAATAGACGAGGAGGCCAGCAAGGCAGAGCACTCGAGTTTGTACTTTGAAACACTAATCAGTTTTCTTGAGATCAAGTAGGTCCCCAGGTATTCTGATATCATCTCTCTCTTCCCTTTATACCCAGAATTGGAGGGAGGGAAGCATGAACACCCGTTGCCTTTTAGTTGTTAGGAAGACTTGTAACTGGTGGTGAGCATGCTTTCATTAGGGCTTAAAGCCATCACTGTCTGAGCGAGTACCGCACTACCAGTTTTCTACCTGTTGCTGAAATCTGTGGGAGGAATTTCACCACGCAGCAGGTGATGAAAACATGCATTGTGTTCTTAAGAACCCTTTGTAAGGCCTCACCTGGAGTACTGCATATACACCTGGGTCCTCCAGCACAAGAAGGATGCGGAGCAGCTGGAGCAGGACAAGGAGAGGGCCAAGAGGATGATGAGTGGGCTGGAGCACGTCTCCTTTGAAGAGAGGTTGAAGGTACTGGGCTTGTTCAGCCTAGAGAAGAGAATGTTACAGGGAGCCCTGGGGCATTGTGGCCTTCCAGTACCTAAAGGGGACCTACAGGAAGGACAGGGAGGGGCTATTCGTTGGAAAGTGTAGTGACAGAATAAGGAGTAATGGTTTTAAACTAATCAAGAGTAAACTGAGGTCAGATGTTAGGAAGAAGATCGTTTACTCAGAGGATGTTGAGACATTGAAACAGGTTTCCCAGAGAAGTGTCAGTTGCCCAGTTCCTGGAGGTGTTCAGAGTCAGCTTGGATGGAGCCCTGGACAACTTACTCTGGTTGGGGGGCAACCAGCCCCCAGCACGTTGATATTGATGTCATACAGATGCAGATCATGTCTCTAGCATCTGCAAGTTTTTCCATCCTAGCACTTTTTTTCTTCTCCAGACATAAATATTCTGGCAGTAATAAAACCAGTGTAATACTAGATAAAATTAGTTATGTTACTGAAGGAAACTTTATTTTTCTAGAATCAAGAAAGAGAAAGCTAGTATTTTGATCCTGAGTCCTATTAAAATAATAATCCTCATTGTTTACTGAATTCATGCCTAGGCATTGTTAAAAATTATCATTTCTCATTTGTGAGTTTTGTGACTGCTCCTGTTGCATGCTTTTTATATCATTCTTAAGGCAAATGATTATTCATCATAATGGTTATATAGATTTCAGGATTTTCATGAGCAAAATAAGTCTAACAGTATAAATATTTGTGACCTATAAGCAGTGTGAGAAACATCCAGTAATACGCAGACAATGATCAAGTCTTCCCAACTGCTTGCGTGTGTTCTGAGTCGGGGTTTGTGGATTTTTACTGCTGCCCTTCCTCTCACTTTCCACAAGGGGGTAGCAAAAGACAACAGGAGATGTTAGAGCTGCTCTGTTACATTGTCCTTCGCACAAACTATTGTGGTCAGCTTCCTCAAGGTAATGTTTTTGACATGTAAAGAAGACCATACAGTCTCTGTTGAAAGTAAACACTTGGTGAATAGAATAGACTAGAACTGAACAGTTCAACGGGAAGTGACCAGTGAAGATCACAAAGCCTGGTTATCTGACCACCTCAGGGCTAAGCAAGAATTAAAGTGTATTGGTGATGGCATTGTCCAAATGCTGCTTGAACTGACAGACATGGGGCATCGGCTGCTTCTCTGGAAAGCCACTTCCAACATCAGATGGTAAATGAAGAGGTGATCCAAAACAGTCAGCACAGCTTCATCAAAGGCAAATCATGCCTGACCAATGCAGTGGCATTTTGTAATGGAGTGGAGGACAAAAGAGAGACAGTGTTGTCTACCTGCTGTTGTGCATGACTTTCAGCATAGTCCAACGTGTCTTCCTTATCTCTAAATTGGTGAGGTATAGATTTGAAGGCTGGACTATTTGATGGATAAAGAATTGGTTGGATAGTCAGAGAGGTCCAAGTCAACACATCTATGTCCAGGTGAAGGATGGTCACAAGTAGTGTTCCGCATGGATCAGTCTCAGGACTAGTGTTACTCAACATCTTTATCAGTAATCTAGACAGCAGAATTGAATCCATCCGCAGCAAGTTTGCAGATGACGCTATCTGGGTGATACAGTTGATACAAGAGAAGTAAGGGGTCGTTGCAGTTATGTACAGGACTGTTTTTCCCTGTGGAAACAAGGTGCCTCTATTGTATGATGCTTTACACAGGTATATCTCATTCATTGGAAACATTCCTAAAAAACACCTTTCATTTGTCTGTTGGAAAAAAAAAAAAAGATGAATTTGCACATTTTTCCATTGCTTTTTTATTTGATATCTTTAAAGTGAAGAATCATATTGTGTGAAATTGTCAAATTAAATGCATGTGTTTAAATCCTCTTGTTGTAAATTTATTTTTGGGAAACTGCATAGCCTAGCCCCATCTCAAGCAGAAAATACAATTTCAAGCTGCCCAGGTAGTTTTTGAGATCCATTGTTAAATCACGTATAATTTCAAGAAGGCTGATAATGTACTTTTCTTTTTAAGATTGGAATTATTGGTGGAACTGGCCTGGATGATCCAGATATCTTAGAAGAAAGAACAGAAAAATATGTTGATACTCCCTATGGCAAGGTCTGTATAATGTTTTATTAGTACGAGACTTTTCACCATGTTTAAAGATGTTTATGTGCTTGAAGAATTCTTAGACCAGGCTTCTTTATTAAATGAATGCATAATGGAAAGACTGTTTCCTTTTTATGGCTGTGTGCTGTTCAGATTGTAAAAACAAGGTATTAAAAAGGCAATGATGTACAAAGGAGAATACACCTCTTCTCCTTTGTATATTGGATTCATTTACATAGTCAGTTCTGAATTTGCAGTCAAGAGGGATAATCCTCTTTCATATATGTGCTGTTGTGTGGCCTACAGTATATGCCAGAGAGCTCCAGGAACCTTTCTAAATTGGAGAAAAATATCCTTTGAGGTATATGAGCTTCCATTTTCCCTGTAAACATTTAATCATACCTTTATACACTTCATATAGTGTTGTCCTTACAGTCTTACTTACAGCTGCATCATTTGAAAATGGTGCTTAGAAACTGCTAATCTGTCATGGTATTCATGATCAGCTCTTCTTCACACTGCTTCAGCAAAATGAAGTGTAGGCTGAGGATGTCACTCTGTACACACTGCCTAGTGTGTTGTAAATCACACAGGAACAGACAAGACAGGGACGAGAGAGTATGGGCAAGGGAACTGAGGAAGAAGAGAGAAGTTCTGGTTGATTCAGGAAGTTTGTAGAAAGATCTAGATCTCTGACTTTCTGTAATGTTATAAGACCAGAGCAGCCTGAATGATTTAGAATTGCATTCAGAATCTCCTATGTACAGATACATTAACTTTAGTCTTTGAATGCACTTTTCATCCTCATGGAGCATCTGTTGGATGTTGAGATATGCAGGGCTTGGGTCACAGAGTACGGTGGCATATAGTGTAGTGAGTGGGTCAAGTTGGTTTGGTTAAGATGAAGCAGAAGCAAACCTGACTAATGTAATTGGTATCATTAGGTGAATTAATATTTGTTTGTTTCAGTATTGAGGAAGAAGGAGGAATTATACAGCTTGCTGCTCTCATTTTAGAGCAGAAAGAAGTAGCTGTCATTGTGCAATGCAAAATTGAAGAGTGTTTTTTTTTATTTTTCAAGTACACGTGCAGAATTTTAGAAGCATGCTTTTTTTTTCTTTCCCAAAGATGCATTGTCTTCTTCATGATTGCTATTGATATAAAACCAAATTGTTGGTTTTTTTCTACCATAAAGATACCTTTTTATAGAGCTTTGAAAACTAAGGAGAGGGAAACAGTGGGAATTTTTAAGGAGGACCCACCTAATTTCATAAACACTTCAGGACTTTCTGGTTTTTAACTTATGAGAATATTAAGATGCAACATGAAGACTATACAGTTTTAAGTAAAACTATGAAGTAGTACAATGAATGTCTAAATTGCAAAGGGAAAATGGAAAGCGTAGTTAAAAAATATACGTTCATTTCTTTCTACTCTATAAAAATGTAGAGTACAATTCCACTCTTCTTCAATGCTGTTAATTGTTACGTTTCTTGGGAAGAACTTGTTGCTGAAAACCTCTCTGCAGGTGATGTTTGACACCTTTAATGTTTGAGAATGGTGAAATACATGGGGTATTAAAACATAAAACACAGGGGGTAATCCACCCCCTGTACTCGGCACTGATGAGGCCCCACCTCGAGCACTGTGTACAGTTTTGAGCACCTCAGTACAGAAAGGACATTGAGGTGCTGGAGCAGGTCCAAAGAAGAGCAACAAGGCTTGTGAAGGGCCTGGAGAATATGTCCTATGAGGAGAGACTGAAGGAACTGGGGGTGTTTAGTCTGAGGAAGAGAAGGCTGAGGGGAGACCTTACTGCTGTCTTCAAAATACTTGAAAGGTGATTGCAGGGAGTGTAGAGTTGGTCTCTTAGTTGTAACTGGACTGGGGAAATGGCCTGAAGTTGTGCCTGGGGAGGTTCAGGTTGGATATCAGGAAACACTTGCGTTTTTAATGGGTTGTTAAGCACTGAATAGACTTCCCAGGGTGGTGGTTCAGTCACTATGCCTGAATGTGTTTAAAAACCTCAAGGGCATGATTTAGTGGTGGGTTATTAGGGCAGTGTGGTTAGTTTGCAGTTGGACTCAATGATCTTGAAGGTCTTTTCCAACCTGAGCAATTACATGCTTCTGTGGTGTTTTGGTTTTTTTTAATGCTACTTCTATACTTTTAGAAACAGAATAGTAGCATACATTTTCCTCATATAAATTCATTGTACTGTCATCTGCTTTGATCGTCTTGAATCCTAAGAATCGTTTTAAAACCATGTGGATGTTTTTTTCTCACCAAAAATCTGGAGAAGTGTCTGAAAAAGGAAGATAATACAAGAATATTTGCAGTTTCCCATTGCATAAAAACATTACAATGAGAGTTCAGTATTTTGTGGAAAGTACCCCAAAACCTTTTAGCATTTCATCTCTGGATACGGACAGCAATACTGTTTTCTTGGAAGACAGGAAAATGGCTTGCAACAGCATTTATCTTCAGCAACATATTTTGAAGCTACTAATAAAACTTTGTTCAGAACATGCTTTCAATGAGAATGTTCTACTTTCTGGATGAGAGTGCCTCTTCCTGTTCTAGAGTATTCTAGTAAGTGTGTTCCTTTCCTTTTTTCCTTATGGGTTACTCTGGCAAACAAAGCAGGTTCTTTTTTATTCTGCACATGTGCTCTGTGTGCTTGCAGCAGGAAACCAGATCATGTGGCAAAACACTAACACTCTCCTCCTGCCTGCCCAAAAATACGTGAGTCACTTGTTTGGTAAAATTCTGATCGCAGGCTTGGGAATCTGTGGCATACTTCTTCCCTTATATGTTTTTCTGTTCATTTTATTTTCTGTTCCATCTTGCTTCTGAGGGTTAGGCCACAGAAAAGAATGAGTTCCACAGGCTCCACAAACATATTTATGTTGTAGTCAGAGGAGATTTGTTTAAATTGTTACTGTCATAATTTAGGGTTAACTGCACAGGGTTCCTTCCTTCATTTTCCGTTTGCAACACTGAGTAACATATGCACAACTTGGATTTTATGGAAGGGGGAAGTAGTTTAATAGAATTCAAATATATGTGTGAATCATTAATATTTGATATCTTTGAAAACATACAGGATTTCCCTGCGAATGAAGCACAGTGCCATAGTACTTGTCAGCAGGGCACTGAGTCCCGGGGCCTGGCTTCTCTGGGGGCGGGGCTGCCGTCATGATGGCACAGTAGCACTGAGTGCAAGGATGGGGCGCAGGTGGGACTTGAGTGGGACGTGGCTGTGTTAGAGCTTTGATTCAGATTGTCCCTAATTGTTTTCTCCATCATGTATTCTGCTGTGACTTGGGTTGGTGCTTATTACTGTGCACAGCAAATCTTGTGGGCTTCCTCAACCAAACAATCCCAAAAAAACAAAATCCCAAACACTAACTGTTGTGATCCATCACTGTTACTGAATGTTGGAGGAGCAAAATGGCTTAGCAGGTAGACAGTAAGCACTTCTCACTGCATGGAAATTTTAATCCTATAGCTGTGTCTGGTTCATAAGAGTGTGTATTAAGTAAGGTTAAACATTTAAATGTCAACAGCTTAATATTAAATGGAGACTTCTTAATCTGAAGGCCTAAAATGGAGACAGAATACACTTCAATTCTGAAAACAGCTTCTCTGAAACATTCTCTTCATTAAAAGAAAAAATGGCTGGAAGTCTGTGTCTGGCAAAATTTGAGGTTAGATGATTCGGTAGATGCTTTGAAGAGATTCAACGTTAAAAATGATCAAAAAGACTTGGGCAAGAGGAAATATAAGATGTTATTCTTATTAGAAATTAAGATTTCTAAATGAAGTTGTATAGGACTGACTTTTTTTTTTCTTTTAATTCTGAATCTCTGCATACCTTCGTATGTTTAATAGAATTAACAGCTATAAATGAGAACTGAAATCTTACAGCTAGCTCTAAAATATAAAAAATATATATGAAGTAGCAGACAACAGACGGTTCTAAATGTGAATGTGTGAATTCTTGAGACGCTTTATTTACTTGATTTCGGTAAATAAATTATGATGTTGTTAATAACTATTTCGCTTTAAATCCCAGGAAGACTCTGGTAAAGAGTGGCTACCAGCATCTATACAGTTTCTTCTAAAATGAAATAACGAAAGTAAAATTATGAATATTAGGCTTCATAGCAAAAAGGAACATAATTTTACAGGAGAGAGTGAGATGTACTTACTGATATAAGGGCTATGTGCTCATTGTCCTTTTTTTACATTCATTCTGTTCTGTTTGAAGTACTCTGTCAAAGTATTTAAAAGTATTAATGTTTCAAAGTACTGTTTAGTACCCCAAAGTAAGGGGTTACAATTATTAGTATGATCACAGAAAACCTGTGATTCCATTGATGTGAAGTGTGATCTCCTGATTCTAAACTCTTATTAATAAATCTGTCACATAAATCACAGACTTACTGTGAGCTGACTATAGTGATATTTCCTTTCTGTAACTAGCATTTCTTTTCATAACCATCCTGCTTATTTATTTTTTTAGCATAGCAATAAAGATTTCTAATGTGGTTGGCAAAGAGTAACATTTTTTTTTGCTTGTTTTGTAGCCATCAGATGCTTTGATATTGGGAAAAATAAAAAATGTGGACTGTGTGCTGTTGGCAAGGTAAATAAACATTTTAAGGAATATTATGTCTTTAAGTTTACTCAAAAGTTTTTTTCCTTTTATATTAGGTGAACTAAATTTTTATTCTAACCTGTATTGCCCTGTGTGGTTTCTCACAAAGCCAATCAGAAATCTGGATTTTTCCTGGATAGATTTAGTGCTGTAGGTGTGGACAAATTCTAACTATATAACTAGACTTGGGAGGAAAAGTCTCAGTAATTTGTCTGTTCCCTGTGTTTGCTGTTCTGTGAAGAAGAAAAATTGTCTATTTCCTGATGAACTGTTTATTTGGTACCCTCATAGATTCTTTCAAATCACCACCTTGATTACTGAGTCTTTAATTCAGTCATGAATACAAGCTATGATGCAGGTTGCTAGTATGATCAATTCCATCTCTGATGTTGTAAAGAGAAATTAATTTTTCTAGAATTCTGTTTACTTGAGGGAAGGAAAGCCATGCCATTTCATTCTGATTTATTTTACACTCTGGCAATGTGCTTTTTTGCAGACATGGAAGGCATCATACAATTATGCCATCAAATGTAAACTACCGTGCCAATATCTGGGCATTAAAAGAAGAGAACTGTTCGCATGTTTTAGTGACTACTGCCTGTGGTTCACTACGAGAAGAAATACAACCTGGGGATCTTGTCATAATTGACCAATTCATTGATAGGTGAGTAACAGCTGTTTTTAATTGTTTTCTTATTTGTGTTAAGCTTTTATAGGGTGAAGTGATAGCACAAAGGGAGTTTGATACAAGAAGACACAGCAGGAAATGGGAATGTGTGTCTGACCCTAATGGGTGCAGAAGAAATACCATGCTTTGAAGAACGTAGCAAGTATAGCTAAGTGTCGCTCTTTGGGAAGGGTCTTCTGAAGAAGAGTTCTCTTGTTCTCAGAAGTGGGCTTTTTCTCAGATGTGGGAAGTGAGCATGGTTAAGAGACAAGTAATTACAAATTTCAGGAAGCATCTGAAATGGAGAGGTGCAAAAGAAGGAACTCGAGAGTAGAAACCTGGTAGGAAAAAACATGCAGTAATAGAAAGGGTCTGTAGAGGAGAGATCAAAACCAACTCTGTGATAGAAGAGGGAGTGTGGTTTCAGAACAAGGAAATATACTAACTTTTTTTAATTTTTGAAGAATCATAGGGAAGTAGGTTTTTTTCAGAAGTTTGTGTACTTCCCCACTTTGATTATCCTGTTATAAACAATCCATACAGGAAAAAAGTAATATTTAAAGATCACTGTCTATGTCAAATAATCCAGACATAGGGTTGCACATTTTTACAAGTAAATTTAATATAACTACTTACAGTTGTACCATATATAAAAGTTTTGTCTCTCTGTTACACCTAATTTTAAGTGTTTGCAGTGGGTTAGTAGGCTTCTTTGCACTTGTGTGTGCTGCTGGCAGTATTTCTGTGGTTTTCTGCAGTGCAGGGATATTCAAGTTCTGGTTTACTGATACTTTTTTGTAACTGCTTTCTTGTAAGAGAACATATTTTAAGTACATTTATCTAAATAACTAAGTACCCTGCAGTAGGAAGCTCTATGTACACTCCTTCCTGTTTTACTGAAGGTGGTTTGTGAGTGGAGAGTGGTTGTATTGCAGTGGTCTTAATTTTGATTTTAATGACACTGGAAGTATTTATTCTGATCACTTTGTCTATACAGAAGAAATTATATTTATCTTTACTCTGCCAGTAGCACTTGGAAATGAGCACTTTTGCTTCGATAACAGCTTGGTTACATTTGCATTTTTAAGAATATGTCCCTTTCAAGAAAAAAAAAAAAGAATAAATTATTATAGTGATATATATATATCACTGTATATATATGTGATGTGAGTGACATGATGGGGATCATTTAGTCTGTGGCAAAGAAGGCTGCATTAGGCAAAGTATCACCAGCAGGTTGAGAGAGGTGATCACTCCCCACTGCTTAGCACTGGTGATGCCGCTCCTGGAGTGCTGTGTCCAATTCTGGGATCCCCCATACTAGAAAGACATGGAGTTACTGGAGAGAGGCCAACAAAGGACCATGAAGATGTTTACAGGATTTATATGGGGAAAGGCAGAGATAGCATCTTCAGCCTGGAGAAGTGATCAAGGGAGGACCTTACCAATACCCAAAGGAAGGGTGCAAAAAGGATTGAGCTAGGCTGTTTTCTGTGGTACCCACTGACAAGATGAGAGGAGGTGATCACAGCCTGGAGCACAAGAGACTTCCTCTGAAAGCCAGGAAGCACTTGCACAGGCTGCTTGGAGGAAGCAGGAAACTGGCATGGCTCAACAAGGAACTAACCAAACCAAGAGTTGCAGAAATGTATAGGCAGTGGAAGCTGTGGTGGGTGGCCTGTGAAGAATACAGGTATGTTGTCCATGTGTGCAGAGATGGGATCAAGGGAAGCCAAGGTGCTGACAGAACTGAATATGGCAAAGGGAAAAATAACAAGAAGGGATTCTTTAGATACATTTGTCGTATGAGTATACCCCCTCTGATTAATGCATGAGTGTCCAACCTTCTGGCTTGCCTGAGCTGTGTTAATACAGCGAGCATCATAACACTACTTGATAGAGCGAATTTTCATCTACAAAACACTTTCAACACAGTCACTACCATTAGCTACACATTTTTGCCAGCAGTGAACAAGAAGCTGCATTCCACACTCATCCAAATATCCAAAGGTGACATTGTGTCACTGTCACCGCTGCTGAAATGCAGCACCTACCACCACACTGTGCCAAGTTGGTCTGCATGAATGTTCAGCATGTGCCAATGAGGTGACACTTCAGTGGAGCTACCTACCTGGTTACAAATCTGTTTCATTTGCTACCAAACCAAAAACGTATCAAATAAAAAACCACATCAGTTATAAGCACAACATACCCACCTGTATACTAGCTTTGGGTTTTTGTTTTGTTTTAAAAAAAACAATGCATCTAAACAGTGACTCACTGTTGCCACTGCTGAAACACCACTTCACTCCTCACTGTGCTCACATGCACTGTTTGGTCTACATAAATGCTCAGCAAGTGTCAACGAATGCCAGTCAGTGCCATTGTTTCTGCTTGGAGGGTTTCAGTGACATACCTTTGCTTCACACACACTTCTTTGTCAGACACCATTTTGTTAGACTGCCCATCTGCTACCATCTGGCACACGGCAACAGCATGTAACAGGATACTTTTAGGAAGATTCTACCTGTGCTGTCATACCACCACCATCTGCCTCTGATGCCATAGCCCAATAAAAATAAAATAGCAGGCATTACTTTCAGAGAAGCCCTCATAAAATACATACTGTCAATCATGTATATAAGTAACAAAACTTATTTTAATCTTTAATACTTTTATTAAAACAAAAAGAACAACAAAAATGCAGAACTAGTGGGATGTTTCTGTGAAGCTAACACACCAGGCTGGNTCACCGCTGCTGAAATGCAGCACCTACCACCACACTGTGCCAAGTTGGTCTGCATGAATGTTCAGCATGTGCCAATGAGGTGACACTTCAGTGGAGCTACCTACCTGGTTACAAATCTGTTTCATTTGCTACCAAACCAAAAACGTATCAAATAAAAAACCACATCAGTTATAAGCACAACATACCCACCTGTATACTAGCTTTGGGTTTTTGTTTTGTTTTAAAAAAAACAATGCATCTAAACAGTGACTCACTGTTGCCACTGCTGAAACACCACTTCACTCCTCACTGTGCTCACATGCACTGTTTGGTCTACATAAATGCTCAGCAAGTGTCAACGAATGCCAGTCAGTGCCATTGTTTCTGCTTGGAGGGTTTCAGTGACATACCTTTGCTTCACACACACTTCTTTGTCAGACACCATTTTGTTAGACTGCCCATCTGCTACCATCTGGCACACGGCAACAGCATGTAACAGGATACTTTTAGGAAGATTCTACCTGTGCTGTCATACCACCACCATCTGCCTCTGATGCCATAGCCCAATAAAAATAAAATAGCAGGCATTACTTTCAGAGAAGCCCTCATAAAATACATACTGTCAATCATGTATATAAGTAACAAAACTTATTTTAATCTTTAATACTTTTATTAAAACAAAAAGAACAACAAAAATGCAGAACTAGTGGGATGTTTCTGTGAAGCTAACACACCAGGCTGGTTCGGTGGCAGTGGCTGCAGTTCTTAGTGGGATCTCAAGGTGTTTGTCAGAGATTTTTGATGAAATGTTACTTTTCCAGCTCTTCATCTTTGAAAACAACTGTTCACAAGCACACATACTGCCAAGAAGCAGTGACGTGAATAAGGCATGACTGTGATGTGAGAAATGTTTTTATAAGCTGGGGCTTACACAAGTAAAGAGACATTTTCAGATTTTTGAGTTGAATGCCTGATGGCAACTCTGTACATTCAGTTTGAAAATTCCAGGTGATGTATTTGTGTCAACTGAAAATAGAGTTGCAAATATACAAAAACATATAACATATAAGTCAACTCTGTGCCTTGGTTCCAGCACACTGACATCTGGCTGTTGCTGAGCGATGGATGAACTCCCACATCCAGGCCAGTCTGATTGGCACGAAGAGCTCCAGACAGTGTGGAGCAGATGTTAGGCCAGATCGCAAGCTGTACCAGGTTATAGTTTGGGCATGCCTAGATTTATGAGTACTGACTTCCTCAGACACTTAGCATGCTCCTTGCCTCAGTCTTCACTGCCAGTCAGGATTCCTATGCTTCTCTTATCGCTGAACTTTGAGGCAAGGATTTGGGGAGAAAATCTCTCCTGCTGTGAAAGCAGATCATGTCAGAGGCCACGTTGTTTGGCTAAATGAGTATAAGTGTATGGGGCCAGACAAGTTATATCTCAGGGTTCTTAAGGAGCTGGCTGATGTGGTTGCCAAGCCACTCTCCATCACATTTGAAAAGTTGTGGCTGTCAGGTGAAGTCCCCAGTGACTGGAAAAATGGAAACATCAGTCTAGTTTTTAAGAAGAAGGAATTACAGGCTGGTGAGCCTTATATCTGTGCCTGGGAGATGATGGAGCAAATCCTCCTGGTAGAGATGCTAAAGCACTTGAGAGATGAGGAGGTGATTTGGAGATAGCCAGCACAGCTTCAGCAAGCCTGAGCAATCTGATGGCCCTCTGTTGTAGAGTGAAGGCATCAGTAGACAAAGGAAGAGCAACTGATGTTGTCTGCTTGGACTTTTGCAAGGTCTTTGGCACACCACCTCCTTATCTCTAGGTTGAAGTGATATAGATTTCAAGATTGGACAATTAGGTGGATAAAGAATTGTTTGAATTGCTGTCACCAGAAGGTTGCTGTCAATGGCTCTATGCCCAGGTTGAAGTCGATCACAAGTGGTGTCCTCTAAGGGTCTGGACCTACTTGGAACCAGTACTCTTTAACATCTTTATTAATGATATAGATGATTGCTCAGCAAGTTTGCAGGTGACATCAAGCTGAGTGACGCCGTTGACACAATAGAAGGAAGGAACGCCATTCAGAGGGACCAGGACAGGCTTGAAAAGTGGCCTACGAGAACGTAATGAGGTTCAACAAGTCCAAGTACAAGGTGTTGCACTTCATTGAGTCAATCCCAAGTGTGCGTACAGACTGGGAGAAGAGCTTGTGAGTAGCTCTGTAGAGAAGGACTTGGGGGACCTGGTAGAAAAAAAGCTGGACATGAGCCAGCTGAGTGTGCCTGTACCCTAGAAGGCCGACAGTATCTTGGGCTGCATCAAAAGAGGGATGGCCAAGAAGGATAAGGGAGGTGATTGTCCCGCTTTACTCTGCCCTTTTGAGGCCCCATCTGGTGTACTGCAACCAGGCCTGGGGTCCCCAGCACAAGGATACAGAGCTGTTGGAGTGGGTCCAGAGGAGGGCCACAAAGATGACAAGATCCTGTGAAGAAGGATGATTTGTAGAGGTCCCTTCCAACCCCTACAATTCTGTGATTTAGGGAGTTGGGTTTGTTAAGCTTGGAGAAGGCTCAGGGGAGACCTCATTGCATCCTTTCAGCATTTAAAGAGAGCTTATAAACAGGAGGGGGACTGACTTTTTTTTCAGACAAATTGCGATAGGGCAAGGAGGAGTAGCTTTATACTAAAAGAGGGGAAATTTAGTTAGATATCAGGGAGAACTTCTTTACTCAGGTTGGTGAGGCACTGGAATGGGTTTCCCAGAGAAACAGGCAGACATCCCATTCCTGGAGACATTCAAGGCTTACTTAGTAGTTTGTGTGCGCTTAAGTAGGGAAATATATGTTCTGATAACCAGATAACAAAACCTTCCCACTTCATAATAAAAAATAACCACAGGTGTGCTACTAGTGTTGTCTGAAAGAATTTCTAGAAGGCCTTTGTCTCCTGTTAGTTTACTGTTTAGTGCTGCTACTCACCTAGCTAGATCAGACTCATCTAGCTAGATTAGGGGCTTTGTGGTAATTTCTTCTGGGTGTTCTGCTAAATTTTTCTCTAAGTAATTAGGAGATAACAGCCTACTTAGGTGTCTCAGATCAGTGGGAAGATTAGAAACAATAGCTTAGTGAAAGTCTGTAACAGTTGCCAGCTTTTGTTTCAAGCAAGAGTTTGTGTATCATACATGCTATCATTGCTACAACATTGTTACCTTCAGCAAAACTTTTACTCTCCAGAATTTCCTTTCCAGGTGGAAGTGGTTTTTATACAGCAGATGGCAGTGTGAGTTTTCATTTTGTTCTTTAACTGCTTGCTGATAGTAGGGTACTACTGGAATAAAGGGGAAGATGGTGATGCCAGCAGTAGAGGACTTTTTATAACAGATGGAAGTTGATTGGAATGTTCATGTTTTTGGGTAGGATTTTGTTTCCTATCATGTATGGTAGTTAGTACTGCAGTATTGTTTCTATAAGTAAACTGAAATGAAGAAGCAAATGCCACCCTACTGTGTGATTGAAAGTGCGTCTGCTGCTGCAAGGTGGGGAGTTAAAAGTCTGGACGTACTTTCAGCATGCCACTGTGTGCACCTTTGAATTTGAAAAGGTATTAAGAGCAAAGCAGCCACAGCAGGGTTACATAGCGAGCCTTCACAAAATAAAGTTATAACTCAAATGGACTCTGTTATGAAAGCTAGTTATGTGACAGCAAATCTGATAGCAAAAAGAAAATCAAAACCATTTCCTGATGGTGAGTTTGTTTATCAGTGTATGGAAAACACTACAGACGTACTGCATCCTGATAAGAAGTGGGATTTTTCTACAGTCAGTTTGTCTCGCCATACTGACACCACGTGAAGAACATTAAAATCTATTAAAAAAAAAAAAAAGGAGAGTAGAGCTGCTAGGGTGCTAGATTAAAGCACTGATACTACAGATAATGGCTCTATTTGCCATTTTCATTAGAGGTATTGATAACAAATACAGTGTCACTGAAGAAATGGTTTCTTTGGTGCCATTGAAAGACAAAACTAAGTTGTTTGTAAAAAGCAGAAGAAAATACATTGAAGTGATTTTCTTTAGCTTTTGTATATCTGATATAGCTAGAACAGTATATTAGATATAGATACGTATATATAGATACATAGGTATAAATCTGATGTAGATAGAACAGTATCCTGGGCTGCATTGAAAAGAGCGTGGCCAGCAGATCAAGGAAAGTGATCCTTCACCTCTGCTCTGCACTGGTGAGGCTTCTCCTGGAGTACTGCTTCTAGATGTGAGGCTCTCTGTACAGGAGAGACATGGACCTGTTGGAACACATCCAGAGGAGAACCACAAAAATGATCCAAGGGATTGAACACCTCTCCTATGATGACAGGTTGAGAGAGCTGGGGTTGCTGCGGTCTGGAGAAAACTCCAAGATGACTTGAGAGCAGCATTTAAGTATCTAAAGTGGAAAGAAGGGGACAGACTCTT
>VXAB01004683.1:236966-309456 GCA_013399175.1 Odontophorus gujanensis | reverse complement strand
CCCTTCCCCCGTCACAGTTAGTTGTGTCATCCAAGGTTAAAAGCAGCAGCAGCTCTGACTCTGGAGAAACCTCTTGCTCTCTCCTATTGTCTGGAGAAATGAATTGCTTATAGCAGTGCCTGCAAACCATGTGCCATTTGTGTGATTAGCAGATAATTAGGAGAGGGTACAAATTTGTACAATGAATTTGCGAAACTTAATCGCTCAGATTTTAAGCGTTTTGAGGCTCTTGATAAAGAGCCTGCTTCCTTCCTGTTCCCTTCCAGGTGGTGGTTTGTCCCTGCAGGGACTGTGTAAAGCACCATCACATCAGATGCTGTCTTTTAACACTTGGCTAGTGCCTGTGCTAGCAGCAATACTGGAAAATGGCATTCATTGCATTTTACCCCAGGATATGTTGTAGTTCCAGCAGGGGTTACAAATAATTCTGGTGTAAATATAATTTGCTCCAAGCCTGCTGTGGCAAAGCAGCTCTCCTCTTGTTGCCATCAGGGGAGGATGAGGCAGAAAGGAAGAGGCATTGCCTGTGCTATGGTGAGTCACATTGGTGTGTGTGGTGAATCGTAGACTTCGAATGCCATTAAAATGTGATCTATAACACAGAAACATTTAGGTTGGAAAAGACCTCTAAGATCATCAAGTCCAACCATTGTCCATATTGTCTGAATCCCACCACCTTACTTTTACTACTGCAATGTTCATCTGCCATCTTCCACAAAAATCTTGACTCTGTTGGAGGAAAGGCCATTATTGCTTTTGGTCCCTTCTCCAAAGACATATTTTCATCAGAAAATATTCATTATCACCAGAACTTTTCCTACCAGCAGGAGATGAGCAGCTCTAGGATAAGAGGAGCTTTCCATTTCTGAATCATCCTCGTTGCATTATTTCTTTTGCAGGGCAGCAGCTCCCTTTCAGTGCTAATATAACTACCTGCCTTAGCTCTCTTCTCACATGCAGCATTAACTGTAAACCATGTGTGGTGACCATGGTCTTGTTGCTACCGTGTGTATTTCTAGCCTTTCTCTAATGTGTGTTGGAACTGCTTGTTGTGCCCCCAGTTTATGCTCCAAGTAATTTCTGGAACAGCAAATTGCAGGGAATGGATAGGTATATCCTTGTGAAGTGCTGATGAAAATGAGAAGAAAAAAAAACTTCCTGTAAAATCAGTGGATTTCTATAAGTGTAAAATGAATCTGAATAAGAAGGATCTCTGTTCTTCTTCTGTGTTCCTCTGTATTTTTCCCCAAGGTATTATAAGCAGAAAAACTGTACTTGGAAAGCTCAGTCCTGATGGTAGGAATGGCTTTCTGTTGCCACTGAGAGTTACACTGGAGATCGATAGGAGATCATAGCACTTGTGCTGCAGAGCAAATGACTTGAACTTAACTGTGCCTCCCTGCAGTGATGTACTGTATTGTGGCCCTGTTTCCTTATCTTCTTTATAGGTGAGTCTAATTTCAGGCTTGATCTTTCTTGATAATCAACAAATGAGGTACAGATTTTACTGTACTGAACCAATCTTACCCTTACCCTCCTCCCCGAGACGGGTGCCTCCTCCTAATTGATGCTACATTTGCAGGCTCACAGACCTCTTTGCACTACTGTGTTTTCAGATCATCTCATTACCTTTCACATACATATGTCTGCTTGCTGTGCTTGGAGCTACATAGGGACAGCAGATGAGCTACACGTGCCTCCCCTCAGCAGTCTTCTCAGAGCAACTCTGGCCATGTGGGATGCCAAGCAAAGGAAAGTGATGCAGTCATGAATCACTGGGGGAAAATATTAGAAACAAGGTTCAAAAAGAGCTCTCAGATCATCTAATCCAACCATCAGCCCATCCACTCCATGCCCACTAGCCACGTCCCTCAGTGCTACGTCTCCTTATCTCTTGAACACCTTCAGGAATGGTGACTCCACCACCTCCCTGGGAAGCCCAGTCCAATGCCTCACTACTCTTTTTGAGAAGAAATTTGTAATATCTAACCTAATATCCAATTAAAAATCATAGCTTTGTTTGTATGTTTTTGTTATTGTTTTGGGTTTTTTTTTTTTGTCTCTAAGCTTAAATGACTTCCTTCGGAATTCATTGCCATTAGCAATTTAATTGCAGTGGTTTTGAAGGCTGAACTGAACAGGCAGATAAATAAGAGTTACATTTTTTTATTTGCATATTATCATATTACTCTAATTCAGCTTAATGATCCAATTATCCACTTACAGAAATTAATTACTAAACAGGCTCTGAAAGTGCCCAGGATGGGCTGTGTTGAGAAGCGTTGTGAGATGTGATGAGTGAGGCTCTCCATTGCTGGGCTTGCAGGACTTCTTTCCTTGGGATGCAAGGAGTGAGAAGAGAGACAGCATTGGTCATGGACTGCAATGTGTCATCTTGTCGCTGTTATCCTTAACGTTCAGCTTTGCCTCAAGCAAAAGTGGGCTTGAGAGCGTCATGTGCTTGGGAAAAAATCTGAGTGGGGATTGGAGCTAATTGAGCCGGAGCGTTAAGGGCTCTCAGTCGTTGTAGGGTACTTTGGAGGGGGGAGGAGAGGATTTACTGCAGGGATTTTGATCTGTAAAACGTGAAGTGCCTGCCTGTAGCAATGGTGTAGTTCATGTCATGGGAATATGATGAAGTAGAGGCTCTGAGTAAAATTAAAACTCACTTCATGTATTTATAAATGAGAAGAGGTAGGTATCTGCTTTCATGTTTAGGTGAACTAGACGTATATAAATGCATGAAGCACAATCTACGGTGATTATTATTATTTTAATAATAAATGAAAAACCCAGGGAGAGGATAAATTGCTTGTGTTTCTTCATGGCAAAACTGGATTACACACAGTGTGGAAAGAAATGGTGTATTCAGTGGAATGAAACCAAAGAACTGCCTGTTAATCTCCCGGCATTAGCACTGACTGAAGTCAGATGTTTTAATTTTTTCTGATTTGGGGGTCGTTTCTTGTTATCAGCACAAGAACTTAAGCATTACATTGATTATTTGAATATTTAAAGGCTGCATCGTGCATTGCTGCGAAGGCTGTGATCTTTAGCGGCACTGACAGCTTTCCCTCTGGCTATTAGCGTGTCTGCTTTATACAACATAAATGTCAACATCACTGCTACTCTAATTAGAGCAGTAGGTCAAACAGCATCTTTGTCTGTAGAGGAACGTGAGCCATTAGCCATGTAAAGAAGAAGTCCTTTTGTTAAACTTGATTTATTTTTAAGGTTTATTTTATCCTGTGACAACCTACAAAAGCTGATTTTCAGAGTGGCAAATTTTTCCTTACTGCACAGAGTAAGGACTCTCTGTTCAACCCTCTGCCTGAGCTGCAAGCACAAGCCGAGGAGAAATATAGTGCTATCCTTTGAAAGAGCTCTGTGTTAACTGATGCAAAACAAAATTGCCATGATCTTCCTCACTTGTGTACGATACTGGAGGCAGCAGTTTGGTTTTGCCTTTTCTGATTTGTTTCTAAGTAGAATTTAGCATAATTTTCACAGCGCTATATTTAAGACTGAGAAACCAGTGGTGCCCATCTTGAATGGCTGAAAAATGTGACTGCTGCTTATGGTTCATCCCATTTGTTTTTCTGACAGTGTCTTTGATTGCTTCTCTTGCAGTGCACTACACACATCTTGCTAACTGAAACTGCCTGTGCCATTATGGGAATAGACTGAAAATCGTTTTAAACTAGACACTGGTGTTAGCATGTGAGCATTTTTGATTTCTGTGATTTTGGTCCGTGGTTGATGAGTATTTGGTGAGCCTCTGGTGGAAATTTCTAGGTTTCAGAAATGAAGGGCTCTTCCTTAGAGTAAGTAATAGTCAAATGAGCTAACCTGGGCATGACTCACTGTGTGCTCTTTAATCCCACTGGCTGCTGCATGGTAGGAGAGGGCCAGCAGTCAGCAGAAGGTCGCAACCGTCCTTCTTCCTTAAGGAAAAGCACTTTGAAGAACAGACCAGGACAGCCTGACAGTGTAAGGCTAGGGTCTGGTTTGTGCTTCATCCCTCCTGCCCTTTTCTCCCTTCCCTACTTCTAGCTGATGACGTGTGTATGAATCTGTTCATTCAGCTGTACCCTAGGGCGTTCTTGGAGCACGTGCAGAGCACCGAGGCTGATAATTTGTCACCTGTCCTGAGCTATCTTGTCCAAGGCTTTGTAAGGAATTGCTAGCAGTGGTCACCTCCTGCTTGTCTGAGGCTGTGTGCTCCTAGAAGCAGCCCCTGGGCATCAGTCCCAGTGGGTCAGGTCAGGTCAGGACGTGCTGCTTCCTCCACATGAGGATGGTAAGGAAGGGTCTGCCTGCCACAAGCAGTGCTCAAGTGCTTTGTTTCTCCCGGCATATCTGGGAAAGAGAACCAGCTTAGGAACACCCCTGCAAGGTTCACAACGTGGTTCTTTACTAGTGGAGGAGAAGCTCATCCCTCTTTAAATACACTGGAGAGCTGATGGTTCTGCAGACAAGAAGTTTCCAATTTCTTGAGAAGCTATGCTTTACTGTCATGGTTTCTTTCTATTATTTTTATATTTATTTTAATGTTTGCTTGGTGACTGTCGCTCTACAGAAGATAAAGGGTGTTTATTCCCCCAGACAGAACCTGCATTTGCGGATTTACGTTGCCCTTCTCTGAGGAGACAGTGTTGCTTCTGCCAAATTAGCTGCAGCAGATCTATGACCTGCAGGCTTCTCTCCAGTAGGCTGGAATTAAACCATCCAACATGCTTCTAGCATAAATGTTGCTCCAATAAAGAAGCTCAGACTTGTGAGAATGTCAAGTGCCAAGTCCCCCTTGGATTTTCCTTAGAAATCCCAGGCTTACTACTAAAAAAACAAATGGAAAAACAACTAAATTAGGCTTAATTTGGTATTTTTACTGCAAGACATGCCCATCAATTGATGTCTTTCAATTAAGTTTTTCACTTCTCAAGTGGAAAAAACTTAGGAATACAAATGCTATCTTTTTTTTTTTTCTACAATAAGACTGTTCTTTCACGTGCACAAAAAAAAAAATAATACTGTAAACGAGAAGGATCAAATAATTTTTTGCTATTGTCTCTTATGTGAAAGACATGCAAGCACGCGATCAGCTTCTTAGTTTGTGTAAGCATTTTTGTTTGTATTGGCTTGGTTATAGGAAGAGCCCATAGGCTGATCTGGCTCTCGGCTGATATACGCTCCTTGAGTCCAGCTGGGTTGGTTCTGCTGTTTTGGAAACTTCAGTCTGCCAGCTTACGTTGAAGTCTGTGACGTTATCCGCACTGCTGTACCATGATTATTTCCCTGGTTGTTTTCAGAAGGAAGCAAGTCTCTCCTCTTCCTGCGGTGCAGGCTGACACTGCTCCATGCCATGCATCTCGGAGCACACCACACTGCACATTCTGTTACCCTTGTTATAATGAGCTGGGTGCTCATTAGAGCATAACAGTGATAAGCAGCCACAATTTTGCTTGAGGAACATTAATGCTAGTCTGGTACCGGGAAAGTAACCTTACCTCAAGCCAAGTTATGTCAACATCAGATGGAACTTACTGATGACATCTGAAGGTGATGATATAACTGTGAAAGTTTGTAAATGTACAGATGAAGAAAATGAAGGAAAACACTGATCTACAACCATTCCCTCCCCCTCCCTTCCTCCCCCCATACTCTTATCACTCAGCCAGCCCTGTTTGCTGTCTGTGTGGTGTCGTGGCTCATACTGAGCATTCTGCCCATACTCATTGGTTTTATAGCTCTCCCAGCCCCTTGCTTTCCAGAGCCCCCCTCAAGGGTTTTCTTTGTTTAAATTTGTGACTCTGTCTTTCCTGAACCTTGTGCTCAACTGATGGCTTTGTAGTTCACCAGCAAGCAAAGCAAGCGTAGGTCCCATGTGCATTGTGTATGCACCAACTGCTGCATGAGCCACATTTTTACTGTTTTTTGGAGATGTTTCTGTTAAATACATCAGTGCTTTTAGAATCCAAAGTCAGAGCTAGGTGGCAGTGAGCATGGAGTGCATGTGGGTGAGGATGCCTGCCACACACATGCCACAGACCAAGAGGGAGGCTATGGACAAACAGAGGTGTAGAAAGCATTATGTATCAGCAAGTTATATTCTTATTTTCATTTTTAAAATGGTGTAAACATAACTCTATGTGGCAGTGAGAGACAGAACAATGAGGTATGTGGCACACCCATTAAAAGCTGTTGTGTTTTTCAATTTCTTATTTCTGGAGAAGCAGGGAGGAGTTGTTTAAATGCCACCAAAACCAACTTTTCTGTCTTTTTAATAATATTTATTGTATGTGTTGTTTGGTCACTGAGGGACCAGCAGTGCTGTGCAGGTCACTGTCAAGATCTGGAGGCGTCAGGAGACAGCAAGAGGTGGCACGGTGGGATCTGGGAGATCCCTGCAGTCCTAAAGAGCCATATATCCAGCAGGGGCACGGGGGAAGGATAGAAAACAGCAAACAATAAAGAGTCCACTCACTGCATAAGACCAAGCTGGGAGCTGGAGACGGTTCCCTACACAGGCTACAAAACCCTCAGAGCAAGCAGGGAGTTTTGTTTTCACATATTGTGTCTTTCACAGGAGCATTTCTCAAATCCACGGTCTGATTTCCAGCTGTGGTCACATTATTAAGTAAATAAGGACCATTGTCTGAGTGTTAGAAGCCAGTCATCCTAAGCAGAAAGAGATGAGACAAGCAAGGAAGGCAGAAATATTGAAGAGAAAAGGCTCACGGTAAAAATGCAGGCAGCACTTAGAAAAATGGTTCTTTGAAACTAATGCTCCCTAACCCAGTTCCACTGCCTGTCACGGGAATGCAGGCTGGATTTGAAAAAGGGTCTCAAAGGTCAGTGTTTTATCCATTAAGCTGTAACTGCCTAAACGGAGTTTGCAGCCCCAGAGACAATTCAGTGCTCTGCCTGATCTGTATGCTGTTGGCACTGCAGGAGTCGGTTTCAGCAGAGCAAACAGCACGATGACACTGCTCATCTGATAACACCCCGATCACAAAGTGTGTGTGAAGAGCTCCTGTGAGAGTGGACTGCACAGGCTTTGGGTTTGGTGAGCTCTTCAGGGTGTAGAGAGAACCCACTGTGGATGTAGCAGCAAAGCGATGTTGGGAGATTTCTGAAACTTTCCACATTCCCTGCATGCAACTCTCCTTTTTGCAGTTTGTCGACTTGTTAGTGATTTTCAGTTCACTTTTTCAGTGGTTTTTTTTTTTCTTTCCAAAACGTGGTGTCAGTTATGCAAAAAAAATAGTTCTGAACATTTCAGTGCTGTTATAATAAAAGCAATGTGCCATAGCGAAGAGCACATCTCACCATCACAGGCTGTGTCACACTCCCACGCAATGGCTCAAGGGCTAAACTTTTATGTCAGACTTTGAATGGGAGAGGTTATCTTCTGACAAATATGTCTGAAGCAGTGACAAACAGCCTATGTGTTTTCAGTAGTAAAAAATACCTGAGAACTATGAATTTATACTTCTGAGAAAAAAAAAAGAAGTGTAATTCCTGATAGGAGGGAGAGGACAAGGTGGGGAACACAGGAGCTGTAAAGAACTTTTGCCCTGATGGTCTGTCACTGTGTTTGCTGCCATTTACCAAGAGTGGATTTGAAGTCAAAAGAATTTATATGGTCTTGTTTACAGCTCAGCACTGAGAGCAGCTGAGTCTTTTATTTCTCAAGGCTATTCAAAGTGGTGTTTTTTTTTTTTTTTTTTTTTTATTTTACATAAGGTTAACTTGAGGAACACTCAATTCATCTCTCTCCTTTTAAATTGCAATAGCTTTCCAGATTGGCAGAAGGACTTTAAATTCCTCGTGTGCCATTTTGGAAATTTAACTGAAAATTGCTCTGCCTTAGATCTTTGATTTTTTTTCTTTTTCCTCAGCAGTTTTCCAGTCACGATACACTTCTCTCTGCTGGACACTGTAGCTTGGTAGAAACAAAGGATGCTGCTTCACCAAATCTTGGCATTTTACTAGAGCTGTTTCCTCTGGGCCTCAGTGGAAGGATCTGTGTTCACTACCCAGGAAGACATAGATGCCTTCAAAGTAGGGTATGTTCACCCCAGGGGCTGAACAAGACAATCTATGGGTGTGGGAAGAAAAGATGAGAACTTAAGTAGTATATGAATGTAGTTTATAAATAAATATAACTTAGTAGTAGTGTGTGCTCAGAAGTTTTTTAGTAATAGAGGCATGCAGTTGAGTTTGGAGAACACTATTCTAGTGACCTTTTAGCTCATTAGCTCTCATTAGTAAGAGCTGTGGAATTGTCAGCACTAATTTGTGACAATTGCCCCAGGGCATAGGAACTTCTTTTCTTCTCCATGCTGTGAACACAGGTAATCTCATGACGACTCAAATGCTTGCAAGAGGATGATCTTTCTTCATATTCCAGTGCATCCTTTGTGATATCTTTCCAACTTCTTTGAACCTTGAGGTTTTGTTGATACGGAGGATTGCTTTCATAACATTTGACAAAATCAGCAGCAGGGTTCACGTAGCCAAAATGCTTACATTTACTGCCTGAAGTGCTTTCGTTAGAAGGTTAGTCCTGGATACTATTACATATAAACATCCATTGTAAGAAATGATGTAAGGGTGGTTGTTAGGGGAAGCAGAGTACAAATCATGGGAGAGCAAGAATACTTCTGCCATTATTGGAAATAGTCTCTGATGTCCTCTTCAGTGCCTTGTACACTGCAAATAACACACGGCTTTGATTTAGAAACATAGTCATCTTGCAAAATCACGAATGTTGCATGCAGAGGAATCTGGTGCACAAATGTATTCAGGGATCCTGTTTCAATTTTGGCACTCATCAAGTATTTTTATCTACCAGGGAATGGGGACAAATCTTTGCCAAGAAGTAATGGAAGGAGGAAAGGAGTTAGGAAGAGAGGAAGAAGGAAGGGGCTGCCAGGATAACTTTTGGTTTAGTCAAACATTGTTAATAGTTTTGGACAAAGAATTTGCTTACAGCATATCTCTTTTCTCTAGCTCTCCTTGGATTTATTTTTACTAAAAATAATCTGAAAATGGTTCTTACTGTGAAATTTAGAAAAAAAAACCCAAACCATTTAGCTGATTTCAGTATGAAATATACAGATTCTTTAGTACGGTTCACTTACACTGATGTTGGTTTATGCCCACCTTAAAGAGGCCAGTACCTTTCCCAGGATGACAAGCTACAAATGCTCAGGCCTGTAATGTTCACTTTTTATCAAAATGAGGATACTTAATCTAAGTACATACTATGATGCAGTTTGGCAGACTATTGTTTGTGCCTAGGCATAACATATTGTTCTGCCTAGCTGAAACACATCTGAAAACATTGAGCCCACTTTCATTGCCCATTGATGTCAGTGTAGGCATTGGATTGGCTTCAACAGTCTAGTATCATTTACCTTGTCTTACTGCCTGACCTATGACACAGATGATATAAAAGATGTTGGAGTTGCTGCTGAAATTACTAACACGAGTGTTTTCACCAACATTAGGAAGGATGGGGCAGGTTTCAAGTCATGCAGAGCTATCTCAGCATCCTGCTAAATAAGGGATTGCTGTAAGAGATGAGAAAGATGGAAGGAATATGGACGTTCTGCTGCCACTTGTGCCTCCTCTGCAGAGCATTACACAGGAAAGAAAGATTTGGTGAGCTGCCAGGGCATGGCTGCATGTGCCTTTTCCAGTCTTCACTTCCTTATATCTGTAAGACAATCGGTATATCCAGCCAGCCCTATTCTAAGCAGCACAAATAGCAGAAACAAGCCTAGAAGGAGGAACAGGTGTTCTTTAGTTTGGTGTTGCTTCACCTGTACTCCTTTTCTAAACTCAGCAAACACCTCTGGAGCACATCCTTCTTCCCTGAGCCCACCAGCTCCAGCAGCCATGCCAGAGCGTGGCATATTTGCTGTTTTTCCAGGTCTTTTCTTCACTCCTCTATCCCTTACATCAGAAAACCTCTCCTTATCTTCACACCTCCTGGGCTGAATCTTGCAAACCCACGTGCCTTTAAAACACTTCTGAAAGTGCTTCCATGGGGCTCACACTACAGGGCTGCATCATGATGCATGTATCTTATCTGCTCAGTGAGACGCAGTGCTTGAGTTCTGTGGCTTAGTGGGGATAGCACTGAATAGCAGAGAAGGCTGGTATGAGAAAGGAGCAAATGCAAATTTTGAGAGAGAAAAGCTGCTCATCTCTTTTTGAGACTATTGTAAAGGTGATAGTTTCTGCTTCAAGTCCTAAACTCAGGAATTTATATGACTTCCTTGGGAACTAGAAGCTATGCAAAGTAACATATGCAGTTCACATGGTCACTGATTAGGTCTGCTGAAACCACTTGTAATAGATGATTTGCTAAAGTGAAAGGAAAAGTGCAAGCTGAAAGTGAAAACATCTGCTGTGCAGCCAATTTTGAGAGATAGCATATGCCTGTTGACATAAATATAAGGATGTTTTCATCTGACTCGAGTAAGTTTACATCAACACTCAGACCATTGCTAGTGGATTTTTAGATCAAGGCCATTGCCCTGCTTTAAAATAACAAAGTTGCATAGAAAAGCTGTGAGAAAGCTCTTGAGATTTGCAGGACAGAATGGGTTAAAATAGCCTGTGCGCTTTTCTCAGTTTCTCTTAGGAAAAAGCAGCATGGGGATCACTGATGTAGGAGGGGTGAGGGTCACGGTCCTCCATGCCACTGGCAGACATGACGCAGAATGAAAATGTTTGCTTAATAAGGACTGTAAAGTGTCTCAGGCACTCAAGACCCTTAAGTACTTTCCTATCTTAAGTAGAACTCTTTCTGGCAAATCTGGCAAACTTTGATCGTATTAGATAAACTTCCCATGATATCATCATGCTCCATTTGTTATAAATGTGCTGATTTGTGGATGTGCAATTAGCTGACTCATGGAATAAATAAATAAATAAAAAGCACTATGGATATGGTGCATATGAAGTGGCAGTTTATTTCTCTCCATATGGTCTATAACTTGTTCCATGCTGCTTAGCATGGGGTCTGGGCTCACTGCCCATTGCTCATCACTGTTTAAAGAGAAGAAAATTGAAGGTAGCCACAGAGTTAATTCTTTCCAATGCAGTTGTTCCTTAATGCAGTACCTAGACTGTGCACATCAGGCCAAACAGGTGGTCCCCTTACAAGCAGATGAGTCTAGAGATCTCCCTCTTCAGAGCAGTGGGGAGGAGAGGAAATTATCTTAGAAAAGGGCACTGCGGAAATGAGTCAAGGTCTTCCCCTGAAGAAAGAAAAAATGCGGCACCCTAAACGTGACATAACTTGAGTCCTTTAAAAGACTGGACAGTGTTTGTGGGTTTTTTGTGTTTTGTTTGGTTGTGGGTTTTGTCTTTCTTTTTTTTTTTTCTTCTTTTTCTTTCCCTGCCATATGTTTATTTATCATTACTTAAATGGTTCTTTATCTGGGGTCTTGTCTATTCTGAGTACGTGGCAGAACTTCTTTGGATCTCAGAAGTGATGGGGTTACATCCTAAATCAGTAGTCTCTAAGACTCTCATTCATTAAAAAAATATATATATTCATTGCAATTGCATGACAGCACCTTGCCTCACTGCACATTTTTAACTCCTATAATACTAAATGAGTATACTCTGCTTTCCTCTTTAGTATTTCTTCTGGTCCTTCAAAATAGAGATGGGTAGAAAATAGAGATGTCAGAGATCAACAGCATGCACTGACACAAAGGGTTAAACTTTCTGAGGACCAGGCTTCTTCTTTTTTTTTTTTTTTGGTCTCATCAGCATGTTTAGTGGTTGCAAATCTCAACATATGAGGAGATGTCATACATTCAGGGACTATTAACAGCTGTGAAATTAGTTTTGCAAATCAGAGTATGTGACTGCATATTTTTATACGCTGTTATTTAGCATTTCTGCATATATTCATACAATTTTCTTGCACTTGATGAAATTTGGGTGTGCAGTCTCAGTGTGAATTTCCAGATTTCTTAATCATTAACTTATTAAATGAAATGACATTGCCATGTGCAGATTTTGAATTGTTCTGCATTATACTAAGCTGCCTTTTTGGGGCAGTGCCAAGTTAAAAATGAGAGATAAATTTCTGAGAAGTTATTTGGAAGGTGTGAAATGCATATTCATTAAGAAAAAATATTTTCTTTGTGTCTGCCTACGTAGAAATGGCTTTTAGTTATAGTTCTAATTTTGGATTAAGACTCTGATGGGCTTTCTAGAATATACAGCCAAACACAACACTTTCTACAGTGCATCTTCTTTTAAATTCTTAAGAGATTAGCTGGGTTTTGTGTTTGCACATGAGTCTGAGCTTGAGACTGAAAGTCTCCCCTTTCTGAGTTTGCACTGTAGCTCTAAGAACTGAAAATACATAGTGCTATTGTGATGTGCCAATAATGTCCCATTTGGTAATGCAGTTTTCCAGAAGAAAGCAAATGCAGCACCTAGATGTCTTTGGAATATGAAAGCCAGCAGACGTGCTTTTTGAAAGCCTATGGGAATATTCTCATAATTGCAGCTAAAGCCTCACTTCTGTGTTCAGGAATCCTGCTCTTCTCACCCAGATCTCAACACGTGACTGAAATAATCTGTTTACCCAGCATGCAGTCCTTCGTGAGCACTGGACAGAAACCAGCTACTGGGTCTTATTTTGTAATTTGTTCCAGAGTGCTGTTTCCTTCTAAGCACTCTCTAGTCCAAGGCATTTTAGCAATGCAAGCGAGTGATTAGAGGCACTTCTGCTGGAATGCATGCTGTAGTGCTTAATGAAATTAATTTGGTTTATGATGGGGCACTGTGGGGGCAGAGCTGAGTTTTAACCTGCTTGCTGACCCTGCTTCCTGGCATGATTTTGGAGGTGGCTGCAGTGTCCCAGCTGCTGGGCTAGGAGTGGGTGGGAAGGACTGGTTGTTTTCAGGTGCACTCAGTTGTACCTGTGGTCTGAAGAATCAAATCTTTGAATGTTGATTATGCTAGCTCAGGAGCTAGCAGATGTTACTGTATTATGTGAGAGTTATTTTTGCTTGGTTCAGCAGGAAACCTGTTCTAACAACTAAGTGCTGTGTCCTTGCCAAAAGTCAGTGACTTTATCTATCCCAGGCACATCAAAGAGAAATAAAAATGCTTCGCAGAGTCTTCCTTAGTCTAGCATCCTGCACCTGTGTGCCTGGGAGAATGGAGCCAGCATGGCCAGTCTGATGAATTGATTTAGAGTGATCCGGAGATGGACTTTTCAGGATCTATCCTAAAATCACAGCATGGCTGAGGTTGGCAGGGACCTCTGTGCCTAGTCTGGTCTGACCTCTGCTCAAGCAGGGACTCCCAGAGCAAGGTGCCCAAGATCATATCCAGACAGCTTTGTCTCATGCAGCCAAAAATTCCATTAGCGCTTTTAGCAGCACACTGCTAACTTGGTGCCCACCAGGACCCCCAGGTACTTTTCTGCAGAGCTGCCTTTCAGCTGGGTGCCTCCCAATAGGTGCTGGTGCCTGGGGTTGTTCTTCACCACACGCAGGACTCTGCACTTCTCTTTGTTGGACTTGTTTTCTAACACATGCAGTTGAGATTGTTTGTGAAAACAGTACTTGACAGTAATAGTCTAAGGAATGAATGAGCTGTACAGAGGAAGTGCCACTTGACTCCAAGTAAAGCCAAGTTTTAAAGTAATGAAAAATGAGATGTATGAATGAGACAGGGTGTTGCTCAACAAACAGCCTGATCTCAAAGGAGAAAGGCATAGTATTAGGTAAATAGCAACCAAATTATAGTATCAGGAAAGTGATAATGAAATGTTTGGCTAAGCAGAAAAAGACATTAGAAAACAACAATGATGACAGCAACAAAGCAAGCAGAAAAAAATATATATGAAAAAAGTTGTATGTCAGGGAACCCTTTCTTGTTGCATCGCAACATTCCCAAATCAGCTGCAAAGAAAACTGCAGTCCTTGGTGCTTGGCAGGTGCTAAGCCTTCAGTGCTGGCTCCTGGAGGAAGAAAGACCCAAAGTTCCTTGCAGTTGCCATTGCCTTCCAGCTCATCTTCAAAAGCTCTGCAATCTGTGGTGTTCTAAGGAGTCTAGGCTGCCGTGTCCGACCTGCACGCTCCCCATTGGTGGACACACGGGCAAAGAAACCCAAGTAGTTGAGAAAGACAGGACTTTGTGCAATGGTCTAGACTGGGGAGGTCATTCTTATGCGCTGCACTTTTGGGAACTGGGTTCAAATTAGGTAACACGTTCCTTCCCGGTTTGTGTAACCTTCCCAGTTTGTGTAATGCTGCAGTGACACCCAGCTGGCTGTGAGCCATCTGTCCCCCCTCACACTGACCTGCATTGCACTGATGACAGCATGTCTAATATCATTACAGGAGAATTATTTTCTTCAGCAGCATACATTAAAAAATAATAAAAAAATGTAGTTGAGGTAAAGGACAGTGTGAGTCCCTTTCCAAACGGTAATAACCAACTTCTGTTATGGCTGAAGAATTTTTTTTTTTCCTCTTAGTGTCTTCTGGCTTGTTTGTATTTCTTTTCTGTGTGGATCTCCAGACAGAGGTGCTTACGATGGCCTGGGCTAAGGGGGAGCAGTTGGGAGCCCCAACTACCCAGTGTTTTTCTTCTGCAGGTGTTTGCGTTTTTTATTTGCATTGTGTGTGTTTGTGCAGTCACAGATAGCAGCTGACACAGTTACAGATGCTAGAAGAATGTGTGAGCACACTGACAAAAAAGCAGAAGGCAAAATCATGGGGAAACAGGGAGATAACCCTAGTGTTTTCTAATTTGCTGCAAGAATGTAGCAGGACCCATATACTTCTCCCTGCTGGTTGCCTTGCACTAGTTCTCCCTCTGCTGTTATCAGGTCATGCCAGAACACACTCGTATCCTAACGCCAAGCTGAAAGCCTGGGGAGCATTTGCTGGGCATCCACGTTTACTGCTTTGCCAAAGCAAGCAATGAGGAAAGAAAGGAAGCTGGGAAGAAGGATGTGCCTCAAGGTTCTGCCACCCTGGAGAGGCAGCCCATCAAAATTGCTACAGTTTTACCTCAGGAGAGTTATCAACTTGCACACAGTGCTTACATACCCCTCGGAGCAAATTTTTTCATATTTCTAATGTTGGAGACTTCTCCAACATTTGGAGATTTCTTCTTCTATAGGGTAATTGATTGGTTAGCCCATGCCAGTTCCAGCTGTCAGGGAGGGCCTGGATGGCAGCCAGGGGGCCCTGGGCTTGGTTCTGTACCATGTCCCCATCCCTGCTGTAAATGGATAACAGCAATTTGTCTGGGTCTTAGGTTTGTTTGCTTTTTTTCTTTTTCTTGGAGAGCGAACCCGTGCCTTGAGAAAATATTGAAATGTTTCTAATTGCCCTGCTACCAATGAGGGAAGGGTGGTGCATCTAATCGTAATCTCTATTGCTTGGACTTTTGTTTGATAAATCAGCTGAAAGAAATAATAATTTATTTTTTTCTTTAAAGTCCCTTCCCTGCCAAGCAAGCGTTACTTCCTGCCTGCCCTTTTGCTCTTGGTAACACTTCCCTTTCCTGTTTTTGTAATAAGACTTCACATAGACTCAGGTTGTATTCCTGCCAAATCTGTGTTCAGCTGTGTAATGTGGTGAAATACCCTATCTGGGTGTAAACACACGTGCCACATTTGAGCATCTGTTCCTCCAGGATTACCTGACCAGGTCTTCCTCAATGGCGGGCACGTAAGTATTGGGGCACTGTGCTCTGAACGGCAGCAATCTCACTGTCAGTGTTAGTGGGGCTGGATGGAAAGTGTATGTCATTGGAGATGCAGGAGGTCTGCATTGTGGTTATAGCCTTGCAAGGTAATTTATGATTTTATACAGTGGTAATTATGTTCATATAGCAATGCTACGTGTATATGCAGCTGCTGGCAGTGAGGGAGAGGCTGGATCAGTTGTGCTGCTCTCAGTCCCAGTGTGAAGCCAGTGGCTCCAGAGGAGTTTTCACATGTTTATTTGCATTTCTTTGGGGACTGAAGAGAAACCAATGCTATACAATGCCAACCTCAGTGAAATACCTGTGTGTTGATTTGCTGTATGTACTCACAAGTCTGGCTCTCCTGATTATTCATTATAATTATCATCTTTAAAAGCCTCTATTTAATTGCTCTACTGCAATATGAATTTGACTGGCCAATGCGTGAGAGTTTCAGTCATGGGTTTTCACTTGACAGTTTAGTCTCGGGTTTTGCATGATGTATATTTTTACAAGATTAGTTGCTTCTTCTTTTTATTTCTGTAATTTAATGGTGAAGGGAAATGGTTTATATTAATAGCAACCTGATCTAGTAAAGTTGGGTTTTTTTAACTGTTTTTGTCTGAGTGTGATTTAAAGATTAATTGGGTTCATTGTCTCTCCCCAGGGCATCTACTTGATCTTTACTTTTAGGAACATCTAAACATTTACTTGATATTTATTTTTAGGAACTGCCAAAGTTTGTCTTGGAGGTGGCATGCAAAATTAGATAGCAAACCACACTTCAAGGCAGAAGGAGATGTTGTGTGAATTAAAGCTTTAATGGAGCAGTGGGGTTTCTCTGTTAGAACACAGCAATGCCCCTGCCCTGTCGGAGTTGGCAGGTGTCGAAGAGAAGGTTGGCCACAGCACTGGGTATTGGGCTGCCTGGCAGTGCTGAGACTTCTCTCAATCACTGCATTTCTGCTGTGAAGTGCCTTTTGCACAGTGGTTATTTTAAAAGTTGAGTTGAGCTACTGATGACTGGAGTTCCCCTTAGAATCATTATGTCTCTTATGGTTCAGTGTGCAAAACGTACCAGTAAAGTTAGGGATTAAAATTAACTCCACCACGTGACATCAAAATCTCAGCACTATAAACGAAACAGATGTGCCAGCTTACAAGGGCACAAATCTGCAGCCAGCCCACCAACCCTAAATCTACCCCAATTGGCAGATCTGTTGTTATAAGTATGACAGTGGACACTGAGAGGTCAGGGTTTTGTGTGGACTTCTGTAGCACTGAGCTGCTGTGCTATGACGGGCCCATGTGAAGCATCCCTTCCACTGCATTTTCTTTCTGCATTCATTTTTTTTTTTTTTTTTTGTATTTCTACCTATTATATCTCACATCTTCAAGAACAGGGAGGGGTGACAGACAACATAGCAGTTTCTCTGGTCATGCTGGTGTTGCGTGGATGTTTCCAGGTTTAGCAGCTCATCTCCTAAAGCCCTGGCCTTGCATGAGATCAGAGTGCCTCATAAGCTGGGTTTTGGTTTCCATCTTATGTGTCTGCAGTAAATGTCAGCAGCAGTCATTGCACATGGCAATTCCCACTGGGTATACCAGTACAGAAAAGGAGGACTTCAAATGAATGTCTCATTGCTAGTAGAAATACATTTCTCCTTGTGGAAGCAAGTCGGTGTTCATCTTATTCTTGTTTATGCTGTAGGCACCAGTAATTCAATTTTTTTTCTCTGTAAAATATGTATTTATCTTGGAGGCATGTCATGACTTTATTTAACAGTGCCTTTTTGAGAGCTACTTGTGAAGGAGGCTTTGGATATGCTCAATTTTCTTGCAATTATTTAATATAATAATCTGCATGTCACTGAGAATCAGAAGCACCTCTGTGTGTGAAGTCCCTCTGCACCTGTGCTGTCCTTCAGTTTGATCAGTGGCTAAGTGCTCCTGCTTCACTATGAACTTTGGTGCTCTGGAACAAGGGTAGGATGAACGATGGTGACATAGGGTGTTCTGTGCATTTACTCACAGAGGGAAGTAGACTTTTAAAAAGGAGGTCCCTAATAGAGTCAGAATGAGACTGACATTGTGTTACAGAAATGAGGCTCCCAGCAAGAAATGGAGTCATGAGCAAAGCCAACAGTGAATCTCTGTTGGCTTTGCTGAGAAGGGGAAGGCTGAGGGCCGCTGCACCACAGCAGGTTGTGTCTGCTAGGAGCTCAGATCTCGGGTGTGGTGAATATGAGCCTGGGTGGCCTGACTGCTGCTCAGAGGGTCTCCTGTTTTTTTTGTATCCTCTAAACCCCGCCACTAGATAGAAATGTCCACCAATTCTATTTATTTATTTATTTATTTATTTATTTTGTAGAGGGAACTGCAAACACTGCTGAAGCACTTTCACGTTATTTTGTTTGTTTCAGTAAAATTGACTAAAGTCTTTTCAGCAAATTAGGCCCCTGGAGTTTGCAGCAGACTTTAAGTGCTGCAGGACCACGAATTGTAGCTTGCTAATTCTGAGGTTAACACAGATACATATTTCACAAAGACCACGTGTCTGTGTAGACAGGATTTTTATTTATGTTAGCTGTTTTAAAGGTAACGCTGAGATATTTCTGTCATTTTCTTAATTCAGCATCTATTTCTCGTGCATCAGGTTTAACCACACAGCTTTCTGTGGACAGACTCAGTGGAGAAGTGGAGCAGGATGTGTTAAATGGCTTGTGAGTCACCTCGCACATTCTGGGTGCTGAGGGTTAGTTCCCAGGTAGGACAAGACTTGGGCAAAACCATGTTAACAACTACAGATGAGCAGATCAGTACAAAATAATTTGAAATGATCAGTTATTTAAACGTGTTGGATGTAAATGGAAATTAAAAATAAGGTACATGTTTGCATTTGCTAAGAGTACTAGAAGTCAGCTTGGTTGAATAGAAGGAGAGAGAACTGAAAGCAGCTTGGAACGTGATGGGTTGATAATAGGTTCCTTGATTTCTACTAGGGAACTCGCAGTTGATTTCAGGTTAATTTCTGCTCCAGTGCAGCGTGCCCTCTCATGTTTTTCTTAGTTTGGGATGGAAGAGACAAGCCTTGGAGAGCCTTCAAGGCCCCTGTTGAAGGCTTGCTGTCCATCGTCATGGTTTACTCCCTTTTTCCAGTTTACGCTCTATACTGGCATTTCTGAGCTTTTTATTTTTCATATTTATATAGCCACCAGCCTAGGCAAAATGAGTATGTTTCCCCTTTCTATGTCCCCCCAGTCCCAACTTCCACAGTCATTTCTGTAATTTCGTTCCCTGTCATTTTTATTCCTTCTGCTAATTAATTAAGCAGCTCCAATAAGGATGATTTACAATAATTCACAAAAAATGCGTATATTTTCCTTAGGGCTCCCAGTATTACCTTTTCAGTACTCCTTTGTAGCTCTTCTTTGTTTTTTGGCTACAAGTCCTTGCTAATCATAAATTTACCAAAACCCAGGAAGAAGAGGGTTGCATTTTTCAATTTCTGCACAGATGGAAGAGGAGAAAAGTTTGTTGATGAAGCCACCTTCATTGCAGCACTGACTGAAAGTGCAGCTTCATTGCTACCCCTCCAAATGTGGTTGGTCTCTGTACCTTGAATGGTACCTTATAGCTGGAAGTAACTCATTCAGGGATGAAAATGTTGCTCACACTACAACTAGTAAAGCGAGGAGGATGCTGCAGATCTGCATTGTCAGTCCAAGCATGCCATACAAGAGGTGAAATTATACCCTCTTAACACATAACTGCCTGTGATGGAAACCCAGGTGGATAAGTCTGCTTGCATGTTGATGTAACATAAAAAATCAATAGGAAAATCTGTAAATTTTGGAACACTATGTGGAATATGATGAATCTTTTCTAATACTTACTCATTTATTCAGTAACTTGCATGTGTACTCTTAGGAAAACAAGGCAATTTCTAGAGTCATGACTTGATATATAAATGCCTGCTAAACTCTTCTCGTGGAGAAAGAATTTGACTACGTACAATAGTACAGCTAAAACCTCAGTTATTGCCTGTTGTATGTAGTTGACATGAGTATCAATTGAGTATGGTCACAAAAGTAGCAGAATTTTTTTTCTGGAGCCTTGTGAAACCAACGTAGTTTTGTTCACATTTAAAATAATGCAGTCCACTGTGTGCAATAGAAAGGTTCTAACTGACCTTTATAAGAGTTGTGCTGAACGTTTTCTGGATGGTTTTCAGGGAAGCCCCTTGAAGCATCAGTAGAACAGTTGTGCTTTTTGTAGGTAGGATGAAACTTCAGGCATAAATAGTTACACCTCCACTGAGGATGATATAGCAACCTAGCAATGCATCCCTGGAGGTATTTTGGGTTTTGAAGGACTGATTAATTGTTTTGCAGGAAGGGATCCCCCTTCTGCTGTACTTTTTTTGTGTTCCTTTCTGTTATTTCACTGGAGGCCAGATAACAGGCTTAATCCTGTTTTCATTCAAATGAATGATGAAAAACTTCCCTGACTGCAGGGAGAGCAGGAATTGATGTGTTGCTTTACATCAGAGTAACAGTTGGTTGTCATGCATTAGATATTGCTCCTGCGGCCTACATCTGTATTTGCGTCATGGGTTTGTAGAGGGTGTTTTTGCAGCAGCAAACTCTGAAGGCAAAGTTGCTTTATGGTATGGAATCTGGATATTGCATGATGAGCAGTGCCACTATAAGGCCTTCGTGTCTGTGTTTTCTTTGTGGTAAGTATAGATCAGTCAGTTAAATAAGTTTTAGTCATTAAGGAGCCCATGGCATTTGTGGGTTCCAAAGTTCATCTCACATGCAAACAATCCAGTGAAACCAGTGCCATGTTCTTGGTTCCTCTGGTATAGACTTGTAGTGACCAGCAAGGCTGGAGAAGCAGGAACTGGTGTCATGCCAGCTAAGAGTTACTCTGCAGGGAAGGGGTTTTCTGGCTCACTGGATGCTCTATGGGCTCTGGAGCTGGAGGTGCCACACACGAACCACACTGTAGCAGAGACAAGTGGGAACCACTCAGCCATGGCACCACAGTGGATATTACTTAGCCATTCAATTTCCATATGGCAAAGATGATGCAGTGTTCTTGCTTTTTCACTTGTACGTTGCTCTGTCTTTCTCCACATCTGTGGAACCAAGGCAAGGTGACAGTCCCCCCTCCTCCCAGCCTGAGACTTATGCACCAGCTGGAGGATTAGACAGGCTGGAGCTAGATCAAATCCCTCAGCTGTTAGTGTCAGATGCATGGGGAAGCTGCCACAGGACATTAGCTTATCTTAAAAAGAGTGATAGTGAGGTGTTTGCTGGGTAAGTACATCAGTGAGGGTGCAGATCTTTTCTGCGTATCCTCCCACACAGCTGAGCATCAACAGCTGATGGATGAGCTTGTTCTTATAATTCCAGTTAATCTAAATAAAATGTTCAGCCTTTCTGATCTGACTATTTTACACACTGCTGTTTCCATGTTACGTAATAAAAATACACTTCAGTCTGAATTGTCATAGAATCATAGAATATCATGAGTTGGAAGGGACCTACAAGCATCATCAACAACAACTCCTGTCTTCTTACCTTGGTCTTTGTTGCTCCCTCTATAAACCCTGTGAAGAGTTTTCAGAGTCTTGCCCATAGCACATAGGAGGTCAACGGACTATTCAGACACTGTGAGAAGTGACTAACAGAATGAGCCAAACATCAATAGACTTTAATTGACTGAAGTTGCATGTGCCTTGGAAATCTTTTTGAGACCTATGGATAAGAAAAGACTGAAAATTGCTGCTGTAATCTACCCACATCCCCTTAATACCTAGAGTAGAGTGTTCCCTTTCATTAAAGTGATGGCAGCGATGGGGTTGAGTGGGGCTGCATTTGCCACAGTTGGTGTAGATTACAAGTGGTATCACTTGGTGCAGTGGCAGGGCAGTGATATGGCTCAGCAGCAGCCAAGAGCTTCTCCTGTATTTGTTTTGGGTGAAAGTGAGGCATTGCTGAGAGAAAATCAAGCCAAAGAAGTGTAAGTACGAAATGAAAAAATGATTTTTGTGCAAAGTGAATTATCGTTTGGTATTCAATTGGTGAAAATTATTTAATATTGCTTGGTATGGGAAAAAGAAGTTTGTATAAATACATGTAGATCTGAAGTAAATAGGGTGGCCATGAGCTTAAAACTTTTGCAGGACCTAAACCCCAAGAGTTTTATTTCGATTTAATGTGTACTTGTAAAACCCTCTTATGTTCAAAGATCTCAGTTCTCCCAAATTTGGAGGGCTCATTTTTACTTCATGTAATTCTGATTTCAGAAGACCAGGAATCAAAATCCCCACTGCCATTCCAAAAATGCTGCAAATGGTGGCTGTAAAGCACTTCAACCTGTACTGAGTTGTCACTTCAGCAGTACTTGCAGAGGAATTTCTTTCACATGGAAAATGTCTTTTAGCATCAATATTTGTATTAGTCACTAATGCACAAGCAATAGGGAAAGAAATGATGAATTTCTATGAGGCTACAGAATAAAAATAGCTATCTATTAATACTGTATCAAATAATAGTTATCTACTGTAACACTGAAATACAAAAATCCGTGGAGTTCCCTCTCTGTTTTCATTGCTATTAAAGTGAAGGAGAAAAGAGTTCCTGTGCATTTTTCACTGCATATTCTGGGATGTGTCAGTGCGTCACCAGGTCTGAGCATTAGGTGTCAGCTGGATTAACCTAATTGATTTTTTCAGTTTACCTAACGTGGCTTTTGGTTCAAGGTCTGCTTGCTTCCAGTTTTAAATGTGTACCTCAGCTTTGCATGCCATGTTTTTGTCAGGAAGCTGTAAAGTGTTAGTCAGTTTTCATGCAAATCTGAAAGGCTTTGCTTGCCAATAGGTATATAAAAATATATGGAGCATTCATACTGTAGACAGTTTTAATAAAATTGGTGTGCTACCAGTTATTCCTCAGGGCCTAATATTTCTACGTAAAATGCTGGATTGGTTCAGCAACATACTGAAGGTTTTGTTTTTGTTTTTAAGTGTATGAACGCGTACATGCAAGCTTTAATTTAACTATCAAATTGTATTCAAAGGATTAGTTACAAAACATACATTTTAAGCAGTTCTGACAATTTCTCGTTTTCCTTTCCTTGAGATGTTTTTGGTAGCAGACAATGAATTTATTGTTTTTCTTCTTTTTTTTTTTTTTTTCTTTCTTTCTTTCCAGTGAACAGAGTATTTGCCAAGCCCGGGCTTCAGTTATGGTCTATGACGATACCAGTAAGAAATGGGTGCCAATCAAACCCGGACAGCAAGGGTTCAGCAGAATCAACATATATCACAATACAGCCACAAACACCTTCAGGGTTGTTGGAGTTAAACTGCAAGATCAACAAGTGAGTAACTGCATTAAGCTTCCTGTATATGAACCTTTGGTCTCTTTAAGATACCATCAGTTGTGTAGTTAGCAGTTATATAGTTAATGCAGTCTAGCAACATTTCCTGCTCTCTGCAAGGTGCCTGTGAGCTCATTTACTCCAGGCATTCAGATTTTGTATGATTTTGGGGACACAGAGTATGTCATGATTTATTACTGTGTATTTGCAAAAAGAACTTTCGGTGAATGTGGGAGAGATTTTAACATCATATTTTTTCACCTACAATTTTCCTTGGGAAATGAATTGTATTTCATTCTGCAGGTTTTGCTCTCAACTCCCTCTAATTTACTTTTTGCTCATTTTTACTACTGGATATACAAAAGAGAAGAAATACCACCTAGCACTGCCATTCCTAAAGCATGCTTATTATACTGCCATAATAAGCAATTAGTTCTTCGTAAGGCGTTTTGATGTCCTAGGTATGTGCTGTGATCTGATTTATGGCAAGCTAAGCCTGCAGTACCTCTCTAGGTATTAAAGGAGTTAGGTGGGATTTAGATAAGCAGCAGTGGGATCAGAGTCTCCTGAGCCACCACGGCCCAGTGACCACCTTGCTCTTGTGTGCAGCAGGCTGTGCATGCCACCAGGAGCACCACATTTCACAGTTAAACTCAAAATAACAAAAATATGTTTGTGTAGAGTGGTAATGCTATATGGTAATCCTATATTGGTATTTTAGAGAACAGGTCTGGGAGCTGAGGTCTCACAACAGTCTGCCTGGGCTGCCCCATCCCATGCTCACTTTGCACTGTCCCACCAGTGGGTATGAAGGTGGCCAGCACTGCCACCCCCCAGCTGCCAAAATATTAAGTTGATCTGCTCATGATTTTTTTTATTATCATTTTTTAGCTCTTCAGTTTTCAGCTTCCTGCAGCATGCTTTTGAAACATCTGCAATATCTTTTGCTTTTCTATTTATCATTCTCAGTAGAGCAAAAGCAATCTATTAATGAAGTTCCATTTTAGAAAGAGAAAATATTTTTGAAAGCGAATGAAATGCGGTGGCTGCTTAGTCACTTTTGAGAATCAGTACTGCAGCAGGCCATGCTACTTTGTTTGTTTTGTGTCGCCAGCTGGTGAATGTAAATGGTATTCATGTGAGCACATTCTAAAAGATGCATCTGAATAGTTGGCATAAAAAGTAAATGTCATAAAATCTATCTGTATGGAAGACTTGATGTACCAGAGGTCTGTCTCTCACTATATTATTTATAGTGTAGGATGTACTCAAAATTCAAAACTTGATCTGTATTTTAAACATGTTTTAGATCAACTGTAATGTTCTATTTGCTTGTAAATTTTCCTGCTTATGAAGAGGCTACATGCCATCTTAAAAATCTCAAGTCAGAAGGAAGCAGATATAAAAAACACACTTATCTAGAGTCTGAAGACTAAAAATCCTCCCTTGATACAAACTAGCCTTATGTATAGGCTATATAAGGCACTTAAACTGTCTAGAAGAAACTACCTTCAACATGACTATAAAAATCTAGTATCATGAAGACAGCAAATGTTCTGAAAGTCTCAGATTCAGAATTTCATATTATTGTAAGAGTCTCACAAGGAGCTGTAAGCTTGTTTGACTTGCTAAGTAGTTGAATCCAATGAGAACAAAAATGAATTTCAGTCAAAATAATTCTCTGTACGAGCCATTTCAAACTTGCTCTCAGGTTGTGCTAAGTCACGTTGAAAGTGAGGCTGTTTTGCAAGAAAAGTCATATTTTTCTGAAAAAGACCAGTGTTGAGGTAATATGAGATTTGGCATAAAATGGAGCTGCACAGATTTCCAAAAGTTGAGAAACTAGGTTAAAATTTCTAACACAGTAACACCACGAAGGAACAACTTTAAATTTTATTTCATGCCATAGTAAGTTTTATTACATACTGTAATCTTCAAAATTTCATCCTCCTTTGCCTGCCTTTAATGTTTCCCTTTTAACTTGTTTCTTTTTATTTCCTCTTCAATAATTTCTCTCTTTAATTTTCATCCTCTTTTTAATTTAAGGCATCTTCTTGTAGGCTCCTTTTGCTGTCTTTCTCTGGATGCTTTTCCTAGCCCTTTTCTGGTGCGTGTGTTAGGGTTTACAAGACTCCCTTCCCATTTTGCTTGCCTTATCTTGTTCTCTAGCTGGTGGTATCTAAAAAGTTCACCACAAAGAAAATATGGTTTTAAGAATGACAGAACTGCAATTTTGTTCTCACCACTGGTCGTTGGACTGATCAATCTCATGCATCTGGGTGATGAGCTTGTTAAGTGCAGCAGCGCTGAGCTGCAGGCAGAAAGTCAATGAATTCTCCTTTCTGCTCTGCACATACTCATGCTAGCGTGTGCAATAATCTTCAGAAAAGCCAAAGTGGCTTTTTAAACCTTTGGAGCAGTCACAGAGGCAGGACTGTTTTGAAGCTGCAGCCAGATCAGCAGCGCAATCACTTGGTGACACAAGCTTTAATGTCTCTATGCAACTTTCATTCCTTCCCAGCATGTAGCCCAACAGTCATAAACAAACAATTTACTGCAATTTTCAGCTTGCCAGCTGTTATTGTAACCTTACAAAGGTGGAGTGTGTTGAATTCAACCACCATGCAAGGCATTTGCAAAGGTTAAAAAAAAAAAAAAAGTATGGATGGTCCATCTCTATGGCTCAGCAGAAAAGTAGCTCCCCAGTTCACATCCATCATCATCTGAAGGTTTAAAACGGTGATTTTACATTTTAGCTCAGCCTGGTCTCACTGCAAAAATGCATGAGTTGAATACACAGGTAGGGAGGAAAGTGCAAGTCAGAAGTGAATTATACCTCCTGAAGGCTTTGTGCATTGATGTGGTTAAGGAGCGTGTGTAAAAACAGGGCCCTGGGAAAGGTGGGGCTTCTTAAATTTGAGCCTAAGCCAAACCTGAAATGGGGACAGAATTCTTGGGATATAACCAAGACCACGTGTTAAAGAAAAATCAGTAGCCAATTAATTGACACTGTAAGTTATTAAGTTGGTTGGGTTTGGGCCTGCTTTCAGAAATAGAGAATTGCCTGCAGCTCTGGTAGTCTGTAGCTGCTCACCACAACCTCCGTATTTTAGCTAACCCAAGACTGCTACCCATGACGGGGTTAGTGCTGGAAGCACAATAGGAAGCAAGCTGATAACAAACTTGTGCATCATTTCATGCTCTGGAGAAACAAGATGTGGTTTTTTTTCTGATTTGATCAACAGGAGTATTGGCTGTAAGACTTGTGATCTTGATGGTGGTTATGCAACCAAGACCAAATGTGATGGGGTCCTGAGGTGCTCTCAAACCCTTCTAGCCCTGTTTCTGTGATTTCTATCAATTACTACCATCTTCTCTGCTGATAATTTATAACTCAGTAGCCTGCAAGCTGCAATCAAAGGGAAGGCTTCTTGATCTTGAGCTTTTTAACAGATTCAAGCGTGCCCCAGAGAGTTTGTAATTGGAACTGAAGCGAAATGGTTAAAAAGACTGGATAGAAGTGAGACAAAGCTTTTTTTATTTTTTCATTTTTAAAATTAAAGTGATAGGAACATTGAATACTACGCACAATCAGCCTGTGAAACTTCTTGTCATATACTATGATTGAAATCCAGAATTTAAAGAATTCAGAACAATGCAAACATTTATAACAGTAACAAGACTATTTTATTTCAGGATAGAAAATACTAACATGGGTTGGAAAAGAAAAAAAGTCATACAGTGTGTCATGTTTCAGCTTTTAAGATAAACTCTGAGTGAAGAGTTAAAGGAAGAACTTATAGACAAATCCATTACTTCTTTCTGCAAGATTTCCAATAAGTTTCTCCAATTCAGCTATTACAGACTGCAAATGAAGATGAAAACTGCACAAGATGAGCTGTTAGCCTGCTCAGCATGGCAGACAATGTCTTACTAACATATCAAGCTTTAGAGTAAAGTTCCTTTAGAAATACCTATGAAAAAACAAAACAAAACAACCCTTTGCTCTAAAGAGTAGTAGTTACTTTATTTTTAATTACTGATCCAGAACACACACTTAAAATTCTGTGCCTTGAAGAGTCTCAGTACCATCTGTACAGGACATTTCTGTGCATGCATTTTTAACAACATCAGGAGAACCCACTCTCTTTTTACCGTTTTCTAGAAACTTTGATCAAATAAAATGAAATTCAGGCTGTTTTATGTTTAATTCCGTAGTTTTAAACTCTGCTTTGAGTTTGAAGAAAAGGTTTTGCATGTGTTCATCTAAACATCATGATTATTAATGAAGGTCAGTGTTCAAATTCTGTCTTTATTCCATTGATGTGATCAAACCCTGGTAATAAAGCAGATTTGGAGTTCTGGAGTAGCTGGTTTTGAACAGTTAACCTGACTTCTCTTAGATGTCTTTTGGCATAGCTTTTTACAATTTCTGTCTTTCGTCATACAGCAGCACTACGCCTTCTAGTGCTCTTCAGACATTAACAATGCTGTCTTTGAAACTGAAGATTTTTTCAGCAAGGGAGAAACAGCTAATTTTGCAGAGCCTGCAAGAAGCTGTACTTAAGACAGTGTGTACTTTTTCCCTATTCCTGTACAACAGGGTCCAGACTGCTTGATTTACAGATGAGCTCTACAGACTGGTTAGATGGAAGATGTCCAGTGATTGGCTTTCGATGAGGACAGAAATTATGGGATTGTTCTGGCTCTTGATAAAACTCAATCCATTAGCACAGACAATTTAGAATATTCAAAGATAGATTTCCTATATTTGAATAATGAATTTAAATCTTTTTCTGCTCATAATTTTAAGTTTGTGTCGTAGTTTACCTCTGCCCCAAACTCTTTTGGTTGATGAAGTCAGAGTCTTCATTTCCGTCTCCATCTCTGTCTTCAGCTACACTGTACCTGTTCATGAGGATAGCTGGTGATCCCATTTATTGACATTTCATTTTGTTTCTTAAATTTGAGCCACAACAGAGTGCCTTTGTTGAGCCACAAATGGATATTGTGAGAGTGCTGGGTGTTAGCTTATGATGTTTCTGGTTGGATTCCAACTGGATATCTGATGTTTCTGGTTGGATTCCAGCTGGATATCCCATATGCCCTGCCCAAGGATAAACGGGGCATTGTATCTGGCAGATTAAATCAAAACATACAGAAACATCCTTCTACTGCAACCACCCCTTACCTGGAAATTATAGCATGTAGAGGAAGGGAGGAACTGGAATAGGGAATATTCAGTTGGATTTGTCACTGCCTGTCTAATTCTAGACCAGAAACAAACAAAAAAAATCTTAATATAAGAAGCTGGCATAGAGGAGAGAAAAACCAGAACCAGTGCAGTGAGTCAAACATTTGTCTGCTGTAACTAAGGGCCAGTGCCAAGAGCTCTGTCTGTCCCCTTTTCTGACGTGCATGCTCATCCCCCAAAAGATGGCAATAACTGCTGGCACTGGCTTTTGACATCTTTCTGCAATATATGCATAACTGTATCCTGTGGAGTTTCTGTAGAAAACACAAGCAGGTAATAGAGTTTGCAGAACTAACTCACAAGCTCCCAGGGCTGGTTTGAACTGTTGTAAAAGTCACTCACATATACTCACGGGTCTTCTGTCATCCAAGTGCATGCTGTCTTACCGTACAGCCATGGAGGAGCTGCCGTAGGAATGTCACCATCAGTTCAATTAACCTTTACCAAAGGCTTTTTCTTCCCCCACTTAAGATAGAATTCTGTTTAATCTTTGCTCCTCTCTTTCATATCACAGGTAGTGATTAATTACTCAATTGTGAAAGGATTGAAGTACAATCAAGCAACACCTACCTTTCATCAATGGCGCGATGCACGGCAAGTCTATGGATTGAATTTTGCAAGCAAAGAAGAGGCTACTACGTTCTCCAATGCAATGCTGTTTGCTCTGAATATAATGAATTCACAAGATGGAGGTAAATTAGCAACCACCATGCTCTTTATTAATCTGTGGCATTTCTGTAATGCTTTATCATACCCACAACAGTTGCATTGAATGGTCCGTCATTATAAAACACATTATCCTAAAAAAAAAAAAGGTTAGTCTCTGTTAGACAGCCTTTAGGTCAGTATTTGATGTGGTATGAATTGTACACGCTTTCAAGTTTTATTGTCTTTCCTTCCAATTCTTCATGGTACCTAAACTCACAATAGGAAATCAATGGCTATTTGGGAATACCTCAGCAGGCAGGTAGCCCCAAATGTTGGTTTGCATGCGTTGTTACATGCCAGATAGCAGAATATAATGTTAAATAAGCAGAAGCTAGTGTAAAACTAACAACTTTTTCTAAAAGAAATTCTGAAGTGGAACGCAGAGCTCATATTTCCAGTACATCAGGTGTAAGCTGCATCTGATGACACTTGTGTCTCACTCTGAGTGTGTGATGTCTTAGTTATTTAATGCAGTCTTATACTCTGGACACTGATGGATGTTGTTCATAGGTATTTATTCACTGCAGTTGAAGTTTGTGGTGAAATTTACAGTTCTGTGTAATTGTCACCGCAGCAGCTTGCAAAGGCCCAAGTTGATGTCCTGATTTTAAAATGGAAATCAGATTCTGGTCTGTGATGATGGATTTAAGTACTTGCCCTCAGTTCATGAGTTGAAAACTGAAAGCAGTCCTCATGTGGTGCCTTTTTTCCTGAAAAATGTACACCATGGCCCTGTTTTTCTTTTGAGAACATGGAGTTTCATGGTTAACATCATTTGCTGTCATCCCATTTTAGCAGCAGTATTCTTTGGGATGAGGCAGCAGCACTACAGAGGAGGCAGAGCAAACTGTGCACATTATACCAGTTTCTGTGCTTACAGATATGTTTGATGCATTAATTGTTCTTGTCTTCTGAAAACCTTCTATGCACAAATATATCTTACCAGTAAACATGAAAGTTCATATTTTTTTCTTTTGGTATATCCATTCATGCTATTAAGCTTACAAAAGCTAAAGTTATTGAAAAGTGTGTATTCTGTGCTGTTTTCAGAAGCAGAGGTCTGAATTATGCCTTTTTCAACTGGAACTGGTGTTCAAGAGGAACACCCCGAGGAAACATAAGTTTCAAGATGAGAGTGTTTTGCTCTTACATTGAAGTGAAAGAAACTATATTGAAGTGTACTTGTCTAGAAATTTGAGACTTGACAGCACAAGTACTTAGTGGGTATAAAGTCCAAGATGTATTTTCAGATCTGCTCTGGCCGTGCATGTGTTGGATATTGCTTATATTTGTGGGCATGAATTAATGCAAGCCGGAATTCACACAGACACATATTTGTATACTTTTTCAGGCACAGCCTCTGCCATCCATTCTGCTGCCTTCATGCTGCATTAGGGTTTGATTTTTCATATGCAACAATCATTAGGAAAAGAAAGCCTCTATTAAACCCCTGGGTCCACGTATTACAGTATCTTGTGCTTCATGACACAGAATCCACCTTTGAGGAGTGCATTTGTACACATTAAACTGTTCATACGCTAATAAAATAATTAACCATAACCAGAATTAAACAGAGGTTCCCTCTGGCACATTCATCATTAATGCTGCCTACCATAGCTATCCTTTAGCTATACCATTTGGGATATGCAATGTGTGCTGCTTGGGATGTGCTATTTCTATTGTTTACTTGTTTCATATACTGAGATGTTACTGTGTTTAGGCAGTGCCGATCTACCAGCCACTGGGCACTGCTTCTGACTTTCATCTCCCCTCAGTTCACTGCCCACTTGTAGAGACCGAAATGTATCATGTTAGATTACAGAAGAAAGTCTGAGGCTGCATCATATCTTCAGCAGACGTGGAGTCAGGGTAATGAGCTAGACTGACACTAGGAAAAATATCTGTTCATAAAGCAGCGGCGTGGGTTTTTTGAGCAGCACATAATGCTGAATCTGAGAATTTTAAAAAATGGTTGCAGTCCATATTTGGGGGAGTTGTAGATAATGCCTAAGCAGTGCTGACTTTGGAATGAATGAGTCACCTCAGATGAATATACAGTTATGAACGAGAGTTGAGAATTGCTGTGCTGTCCCACTTCTTGAGAGCCTCATTCACCACAAGTGCCCATCTCTGTGCGGGTTGCATGAAACATGAGGTGAACACTAAGCCAAGTGCCTTTTTCACTGCCTGAGGTTAACTGGGCTGAATAGATCCTAAATCTAGCCGCTGACTCACAAGTGTATGTTAACCTAGGTTGTGTGTTGAGATGATCCCAGGGGAGGGATTCCTCCCAGGAATCTGACAGCCCGTAGTTTGGGGAAACTGTGAGAAAAGCTGTAGTCAGAACTTGTTGTTGAGGCTTGTTTCTACAGGGGTGAACTCCCAGAGGGTTGGCCATCCAGTTTCTCAGTGATGCGATGGGAGCTGTGTCCTTGGGTGGAGTAAAGAAAGTTCCTCACAATGCAGGAAATGAATGCCGTATTCAGCTTAGCCATGTGCTTTGTAGGGATGCTAATGATTGTGTTGGGAGTTATAAAAATGAGATAAAATAAGAAAGTAATGATATAAATGTGTACCATTCTTCCTTTAGACAGTTGTCTCACTGAATCACATTGTTTACCTGTTAGCTTGTCTATATGCCCAATTACTTTTATTTTCTTACATGTCTCTTTAATCAGTCCTCTTCTAAATTAAAAAAAATGCAGAGTTGGTTCTGAGCCAACCTGCAAAATGAGAGAAACTGACAACATGGACTTGCTCATGTCTTGCTTATGGTTGTTTAATAGTGTCATATTTAAGGCCATTAGTATGACAAATGCCTTCCTGTTATTATTTTCTTTTCCATGGGAGTCCACTCTGTGAAGGCAGGCCTGTTTACTGGTATAAACTATTTGATGCAAGAAGTATCTCTGGCCCACTTATCACTGGCAGCTGGATTTCACTGGGGACAGAGCAGCATCCTTTCTTTCCCTGTATTTTGCATGGATAATGTTCACAGGCTGTTCAGTGTCTGCTAAGCAGACAGGGTTTGTGTTCTTCGGAGCTTATATCCTCTTAGATTTAACAAATGCAATGACAGATGATAGCGTAACATGGCTATTGGAGCAGGTCATGAGGTGAAGATAGCATTAAGTGTCTTGGATTTCTATGGTTTAAGGACTTGGTACCTCTTGGAGAAGAATGGAGAGTCTGATATAGGCAGCACTTTCCAGTAGGCTGCATGTTGCATAATCTATGTTATATATTGCGGCTTTTTTTTGCTTTTCTTTTGATGTCTTTGTTGTGGGGAACTGAGCTGGTGTTGTTGACACACAATACAAAAAACAATCTATGTTTCTGAATGGAAATATCATGTACTGGAAAGCCTTATGTGCGGGATGATGTTGCAGAGCTTGTTATAGAGGTCAGATGCCTTATTTTACTAAGTAGGGAGAAGTTGGAGGAAAGCATGTAAAAGAAACTAGGGCAGGGGATCAAAAGAAATTATTTTTTTATTTTCTTGTAAGAAAGCCTTTTTTTTTTTTTTTTTTTTGTGACTATAAATGCCTTATAGACTGCACAATACAGATGTGGGTCACATCTCTGTCCTTTCTAGCATAGAGCTGCACGGACCCACGTTGACCTCTGCAGGGAGGGCACTGGGGCAGTCAGGAGGATTTTTCCTCACTCAATCCCCAGGTCTGTAGATCTGCTGGCTTTTCCTCTTTATCCCTGTGGACTATTTGCAATGTATTTCTCTGGTTCCCACTCCCACGAGTTGGATGTGACACATTTTTCAGAGTTTGAGATCCTTTTCAATTCTTTCAGTTGTTCCACTCATATCCTCATTCAGAAGTTCTATATTGCTGGAAGGAAGCTGCTTCTAAAGCACTTTAAACCCCCCAAAATAAGGGTAGAAACAGAGGAAAGCCTTGATTTATCAAACAGTAAACTGTTAGTATATAGTATAAGTTCTTTCTACTGGTTAGATGCCCAAAGTATTTGTAGTGTTTCTGTCAGCATGGGATGTGATGTGTGTGGTGATGATGGTGAATCAGATTTCACACAAAAGACCATGCAGTTTTTTGGATATAATTTTGTAATGTTATATTTAGTTCATTTTTCGTTAGAATTTTTCCAGCTAGAACTGCATCTTTGTTGATATTTTAGTGGCACTAAAGTTTGATGTCTGGGAAAGTCAGTCAACTGTGTTCATATTCTACAATGAAGTGACTGTTTTATATGATAATATTGCCCCAAGACTTCCCAGCACCACAGAGGACCCAGTGTGAGAAGACAAAAGAATACATCTTCATTACAGTACTGCATAATACATAAAATAACTCATCAGTAATGGAGAGGACCCACCACAGAGCACAGTCTCTGTTTGCTGGTTCCAAAGTCTTTCTTGGTATAAAGGCATTGTGCCTGATGCAAGGTGCTTCACGTTCCACACTGCCAGGTGTATTGCTGCAGATAATAAAATGCTAAAAGCGTATTCTGTCCACCTTGTAGTTTTAGATGTGCTAATAGTATATAAAGACTGATGCAACCTCATATCATTTAGGCATTGCTGGACTGTAAGCATGCCGTTATGCTGCAGGTCTTAACCAAATAGTCCTAGAAGTTGCTCCTATTTATGATGCAGACAATCAGAATTTGTAAATAACAAACTTAACTAGTGTAAAGATGATCCATGTGGTCAGATGCCCAGTGCTAGCAAAAATAGAAAGCCACAGGCAATGGTTAATTGGGTGCATGTTAAAAATACAAAAAGTTTTTGGTTCATTGAAAAAAAAAATCTTTTCTGAGGGAATAAATCTTACCCAACTGACATCTTCTAAAAGCACCAAAGAAAGGCTTAGATAAATAAATTCCACAGTTTTTCCAGCCTCATGCTTTCTCCAGTTTCAGTGTAAGCTTCAACTGCTCAGAAATGCACTGCAGGTGAGGCAGTTTCTAATCAGACTTGCTGTGCTAAATTACATCAATGAAGAGGGGAAGAAAATTCAAGTAAGATGATGACCTTTTTTCTTTCATCTTCTATATAAGTTTACCACTGGGACTGTCCTGGAAAAATCCACCTGAGATAAGTAATCTTGTAGAATACTGCTTACTAAAGGAATAGATTCCTTCAGATGATCATTTGTGGACTGGATATTGTTGAGATGTTACACAGCAAACTAGTGACGATCTTCTTGAGCAATCAGTAAGCAATACTGTCCAGCTGGTGCTCCAGTGCACCTTCAGTGGCTCTGAATTTGGAGTGGCCTTGTGTGGAGCCAGAGGTTGGACTTGATGATCCTTCTGGATCTTTTCTAACTCAGGATATTGTATGATTCTACGAATTTTTAAGAACTCGAGTACAATGCATAAGTTAAACCCACATTTCTCTTAATGTGTTCAAAATCATTACAAGAAAAGTAGACATCATTGGTGTGTTAAATGCTACCTTTACAGTTCACCCAGAGCTGGAAGAACTTGCTCCAGCAAGAAGTGGCAAATTGGACTCATCAATCTCCCCTGATAGCTTGACTTAGCTGAGTGGAGCACAGGAAGTAGAGTGCTTTACTCGTGAACAGACAAACTGGACTTTGAGACTGCTTTAAGCATTACAACTGTAAATATCATTGCTATAATTCATCTATCAGGAATTACAAACAGTTATTTAGTTATTCTGCTGTTAAGAAGTAGGTGTTATTTCTGTAGTTCAGGTTTGAAATCCCCTAATGGCACACATCCAGAGTGCAACATTTTCCTGGGCAGCAAAGCATTCTCAGTGTTATGCTAATAAAACCCCATGGCTTGTTGCTTGTAAATGTCTTAGTTGCTTTCTGCAGGATTCTCCTTGCATAGAGCAGCACAGCTGCCCTTGCTGTTCTTGAGCAACAAAAGGTGCCTCTGTTCTTTGAATAATATAACAAGTCTAACGGCTCTTGAGGCTCTCACTGATGTACTGAAATCTTCAGCACTTAATGAAAACCACTTCAGGAAGGAAACTGTGGGGGAGAAAACTGTTGAGAGATTTAAAGGAGACTTGTGCATGTTGAGAGGGGAGAATGTCCTGCCAGTGAAATTTGCAAGCACCATTGCCCTCAAACCCTTGCCTTTCTGGAACTGGTGCAAAGCTAGCAAAGTTCCCAGAGCTCAGTGGTAAAAGATGCAATGTGACTTTTTTTACTAGACTACAGTAAGTGGCAGATAATATATTAGTTTAGAGAATAAAATTATTTAAAGAGTTTGAGAAGTCCAGTGTTTTTTATGTAAGCAGTGTAGGCCAAATTTTGGGCATTGTCCTTTTGGCTCTGTTTTGGTGTTAGCCTGGACTCTAGACACACCATACTCTGTGTCAAACAGTGGCCGTGACAGGAGATCAGCCTTCAGCCAGCCAGGTGTGAAAGCTGCCTTGCCCGTGAAGATGCTGTGACTCGGAAGCAGCACTGCATCACTCTTCCTCCTCCTCCTCCTCATCCTCTCACCAAGGGCAGTGTGGTAGGAGGAATATCTGTCTGTTCCTCCTAATACCAAGCATGACTTTGGTATAGAACAGCATGGTGGGATGTCATAAAATGCCAGAGGGTGGTAGATGTCACCTCCCAGTTCCCCTGGTTCCTTGCAGGATCCCAGCTCACTTCCTGATGCATCCTGTTCTAGTCTCTACTAAGCTGAGCAAGGAAAAATGGCTTTTTGCGATGGAAACAGTGTTTTTCTATTTACCTGTTCCCATGCTGTGCTTTGGCACATCAAGTCTCAGTGCACTTTGTTTTGTTCAACACTAATAGATCATGGGACTTCTGTTAATTGATTGGACATCTTTTTTCTTTCAACGAAAGAGAAATTGCCCCTTGGGAAAGATTTGATATTTTTAGTTAACTTTCAGTTTTGTGTTCATTTTCTGTCATTCTGGAGGTGCTTCAATATTTTTAGTGTCCTAGGATGCTCTCTAAAATAGCTTTATTCTAACAGGACTCCATTTCTATCTGAACAAGAACTGCATTTGAGGAAGGTGGTTTTTCTTCCTCTTCAGGCCCAGCATGAGCTAGAAGTGCTGCAATTGCACTCAAAACGATGATGCTGTCTTTAACTTTGCACATATACTAACAACCCGCTCCGCTCTTTTTGCACTCTTCCACACTACTTTAAAGCCAGATATTGGAAGGAACATTCTGTGAAATTGCTTTCAATACAAGAAGAGAGAAAAAGGAAACAAATTGAAAACAAATTATTCTAAATGCTTTGAGACACGTTTGTATTTTTAAAAGAAAAAAAAAATAAATGGCTGGGCAGTCTGCTCTGATGGTGGTTACACAGATCCAGATTTAGGAAGTGATAACTGATAGGCATTCCTAACTTGAATAACCAAAAAGGGTTGATTTTTAACATGGCACTGTGCTCCTGTACTCTTTATTTTTGGAAAAGAAAACTATTGAATATTCCAAGCTATTGTACTCAACATGACATCTCCAACATTCTACAATGTTAATAGGTATCTAAGTATACCTAACACAGCAGTATTATATTGTATTCATTGTATGCAAAAATGGGACATTCTGATAATTATGATGATGTTTAATTCTACTGTTATAAAAAAAGAAAAACAAGAAGAAAAAAAAAACCTACCAAGAACCTAACTTATTTGTATCAGTGACTAACTTGAGATAAGAGACAGAAGTGTATAAGGGTTACAGTAGGTTTTGGGTTATTAGTTGATGAGCTGGCAAGAAATTTGGTACTTCTTTATTGAGTGGATTTTCTGAATTCCCAGCTTGGTGCCAATTCCTACAATAGCCTGTCTCTCTGCAATAATTCTTAAACTTTCTTAGCTACATCTCATTCCAGACATGTAATAATTGGGTGACCACTGTCCTCCTGTTAACTGGAGTGGAAGTGTAGGCATCTGTAGTACAGACTTCTGTATCTGAGCAAGGCTGTCTTCATGGACAAAGAAAAGACACATGCTCATAGGGTGTTTGGGTTATGTATTTTAGGTGTCTCTTCCAGGCTTCTCTTGGCTAAGCAGGGCCTATATTTATCCATTTTCCTTCACTAACTAGTGGAAGATTGCTATGAAGAGCCATGTGACAATTTTGCTGTCATCCTATTCGAACTTCCTAGTTAATAGAATAATTAATTCTAATTACAGCTATAATTAATCAGTAATTACTAGAATAATTAAACTTCCAATTTAATTAATAATAAGCTATAGAACTTGAAGCGTAAGGACATAAACAGTATTTCTAGTGGTGCTCCATGGATCTCCCTGGGACAGTTAGTGAGAACTCACAAGAGTACATGTGTGAGTGTGCATTCACGTGAGCAGTGTTTATCAGGTTATCACTTCTCTGACTGCCTGAACTCTGCAAGCAGGTATCTTTGTGCATGCAGATTATTGTGTTTTATACAGAGGTGAACTTGGTAAGAAGTTCACAAGTATATGGATAGGAGTAAGTTGCTGGGTCAAGAGGATTTTTCACACTGAAAAATTATAACAATATCAATTTTATTATTATTTTTTTTTAACTATGCTTTCGTTTTATATCTCAGTTTCTTGCAGGAGCAGAATTAGTTAAAACGCATTCCCGATCAAAGCACACAGCATTTAGGACCACAGCACAGAGCAGTAGAGTTGCGGGGTTGGGGCAGGTCCATGCAGCCCTCTGACAGCAGGCTGAGCTGAGAGCAAAGTCTGCTGTTTAATTCACAGTGCTGAGTGCAGCGCCATATGCTGCTGCCAGCACAGCATGTAGAGCAGCTTCTGCCACTGGCTAGTAATCCCCAGGGATCTCACACAAATTCTATTAATTGCCTTCTTAGAGGACTCTGCACGGTCATCCAGCGTCTAGTTTTCCACCAAGACAGAGAGCCAAGAGTTCTAGGTTGGATGGCATTCTGCAAATAACACCTCAGACTCATGTGGAAATGGAAAGTTGTCATTTCTCCAGCTAATCTCAATAAGGAAATTCATCAAAAAATGGGATTTTAAGCTGAACTACAGTAATTGTGTACTTTCTCTTGACACTCTGCAGAGAGAGGTCAGCTCTCCTGGAGGTGACTGGGTGTTGAGGGAAAGTGGCTCAACGAGCTGCCCAGCCCTGTGATACAGCAGGAAGCAAGTCACGGCTGTGATGACATAGAATAGGTCGCTCTGTAGTTCAGGAAGGAAGTCAGCTGCAAAGAGGTGATTTTGGTTCACGAAGTGCACGCAGCCTTTCCAATTGTACGTGCTCGGGTGCACAGCTGAAGCAAAGTCAGCGTGATTCATGTCTGGGAACTGCATTTAAAAATCTGCTCTAGTTCCACTGACAAAAAGCCAAACCCTGCAAAGCAATCACTGTCAATCTGATTTGCATGGATTGCTTTATGTGTTAGTCTTGATTAGTATTCTGGAGTGCACCCTGTAAAACATCAATTTTAATTCCGTTTCCTCCACTGCTGGTTTCCAGGGACTCCCTCTGGTGGTTAACACATCGCCTGAAAAGCTGTGTGCGTCCTTGTCTGTGCCATACAGTGTGCTGTTGGGGGTAGATAACGTGAGCATGGCAGTGTCAAAGGAGAAATATTCCCTATTTTGTTCCCTAAATAGAAGGGAAATAACAGTAGTCATTTACTGTGCTTCTTTTCCTCTATTTTAATGCAAATCTGTCCTCTGTGTGAAGGGAGAAAAACACGCTTAAAAGAGCCCATGTTTCCAGTATTCACTAAATCTTACCTGAGAGGCCCATCTTGTTCTCTTCTTAATCTTAACTGTGAAAAAGTTCTATTTCTACCCCACATAGGAATATTGTGACTTTGAGGTCAGTGACAACAGAGGTCTAGTGAACCACTGCTGTCTGGGTGACAGATACATAGATGATTATATTTAATCATTGATTGTATTTAATCATTGTCTACTGCACTGCCTCCTCTCAATGCCTCATGAGGTGTTGAGAGGAGGCAGTGCAGTAGACATGGCCTCAGTGTACATAGTGAAGCAGGAATTCCAGTAACAGTTGCTTGCAGTAGGAGACAATGAACCAGGATTTGTCATCTTGTATGTAAATATTCTCTTGCATAACGTTGTCTAGGCAAATCAGCAGCAATCACTGTAAATGGCTTTCTGCAAGAAATGCAGAATTTTATTGTAAGTAAAAGTGTTGTTAGAGATAAATCGTTATATTAGTATTTGAACTGACAGTATGTGCACTGACCATGCTGGGAAGCTTGTCATCTACTAGTTTGATAGCTGGAGACATTTGACGTGTAGATCTTGTTTACCTTAAGAGATAGGAATGGGAGAGGCAGGAGGGAGCAGGTGATGTGGATGCTTGAGGGCATTGTTGATTTTGCAGAAGTACCTCAAAGCCAGCTGTGGTACTTATATCAAAAGTTTGCAAATCCCTTGATCTTGGCCAGTGCAGGTGAAGATCTTGCTCCAGGTTGGTTCAGTCGCTGATCTTCCATAGACTCCAGTTAGTGAGTTCAGACTGTGAATACTGAGCTGAAGTGTGCAAGTAGTGGAACCTGGCATCAAATGTCCTGGGTTACTTTACCCTGAGCTGTCAAGGAGCACTTTTAAATACACACATAACTGACCACGTGGCATCTGGTGCATTGGCATCATGGGACAGGGCTTTGGCAGTAGGTGACACCATGTCGGTCAGCATTTGTGCATGTTTGCAGTGGTGTTACTTGGCTGTTCAGCGCAGACATTATTCAGTGTTGACTGCAGAGTAGTTTGGGTATTTGTTATGCTTTTGAAAATACACGTGGTCACAAGTCGTTGAGATTAGTTAGCACCTCCTTTAACACCTGAACTTGTGAAATGTGAATTGCTCTTTCTTGCTAAGCAGCTTGCTTCCTGTGGCATACTGGGGTGAGGAGCAGGAGAGCAGGTACCCAACTACCACACTGCTGCTTATGGGGGACAGGAGTGGTTCAGAAGGCTGAACATGTTAGAAATTGACCCATCTGAGTGGGGATTGTCCTGAAATGCAACTGTTGTGCAGTTCTGAGCTGTTGCTTCAACCATTACTTTGAAAAGGGATTGTATTTTTAAATATGAAGTTATGCTTAAGCCCTAAAAACATTTATCAGAACCAAAAGTTGAGATGGTTTCTAGTTAGCACAATACATATATTGTGAGAAATATATATTGTGAGAAATATATATTGGAGAAAATATAATTTGTTATTCATTTATTACATTTACTTCTTTTAGCAGTGACTGCAGTAACAACTAAAGCATTTTAATGTATGAGATTTTTTACTTTCTTCTTTGGTGTATCAGTGTCAGCATCCATAATATAAATTACTCTGGGCTTGGGCTCCACGCATCATCTTACAAGGTCCTTGCTAAACGCAAAATTAAAAAAATTAAAAAAAAAAGCTTTGAATCAGCAAAACAAGACTAGATGAACTCTGGAGAAGAGCAAGGAGCCTTTGTAGTCCACCAGGGCCTGCTAACGCATTAAGTGCTGCTGTTAACAAGAATGACACATCTAATGCAACGGCTGGCAAGGGTTAGCATGTAAAATGCTGCAGGCTGGGCACCCGGCACAGTGAGGGAGCTCGCTGGACACGGCCAAAACATGCAGACAGGTTGCTAGACTCTGGGAGATAAATGAAGCATTACCTTTGGGTTGTGAGAAGGCTTTAAGAAGTGGAAAAATGTGAGGATCCAAAGGGCAGCATGCTTGTGCTTCATGTGGATCATTTTATTCCTCATCTTTCTGACTATTCTGATCACTCTAAATTTAATATTTAGACTTCAGGGCTAAAGCTTGAATAATAAACGCAGGTACATTGCTCATTGCTCTACAGGCTAGCTGAAGTTTGATTCATTTTTTTGCTATCTGCTGCAATATCCCTCTAAGCCCAGGAAACTGCATTTTTATTTGGCTGTTATTAGAGTGATTTCCATACAGGCAGGATGGATACCGCCCCTGGGTGTCTTTTCATTATATCATCAGCCTGAGATGTAGCCCCAAGCTGCCTTCTTTTTGATTGTCAGAGTATACTGCTGTGTCCAGAAATTGCCCAATTAGGGTTGTGCTGAATAGATTTCTTGTCTTGGCCACGTTATTTTGCACTCAGATCTTTCAACACCGCCATGTTTTAAATAATATTTTCCCCAACGCTGCAAATTGTGCAGAAAGTTGAGGGCAGAGGCCCACTGAATTGTGCTGTGAGAGTTATGGGACATTTTGTTTAGCAAACCTAAACTCAAGGAAGGCATTTTTGTCCTGATGTATTGAGAAACCATTGCAAAACTACAGATGCAGTAAGAACCGACCTGTGTGTTTCTCTGAATCATTCCTGAGGTGCACCAAGCCTGGGTAACTCGCTGGGAGGTCTGCAGTGAGCAGTATGCACGTGTCACCACTTTATCAACCCTGGTGTTTTCAAGGAGTTTTCAAGATACTTTTAATGAAAAACAAAACTTTTCCCAGAAATACATTACATCTGATAACACCTTCTGTTTTACTGGTATAAAAGGGGAAGCTTTGCCCTTCCTGGGAAGATAAAGTATATATTTTTCATTCTTAACTTACCTTTCTTTTCACTTCTACCTTCAAATGTACGTAATATAACATACTGTATTTGGTTATCTTGATGTCAATAACAAAATCCCAGCTGTCTAAATCAAAATACAGAGAAATTCAAACTAAACATTCTTTTGTGATTCCATTTTAAAGCTCAAATTTAAGGTCTGTTATGAAAACATAATCATTTTGTTTTAAATGCTAAAATGAAACGCTGAATTTTTGAAAAGATAATTCGCTTTTATTAACAGTCAAAAAAATGATAACACACAAACTTCTGTACCTATCCATAAATTGTTTTTAATGATCTATTTTTCAATTAAAACTGTGCATTTTACTTTATAGGTCTTTTCCGCTGCTGCAGTAGAAAAAAAATTGCAGCAATGATTCCTGGTCAGCAATACTTAGAATAACTGGATTGCACGTTATTTTTTAATGGTCTATTTTTAGTGTTAAGATTCATTTATGGCTAATGTGAGAACAGTAGTTATTTAAACATAACTGCAAAACATATTGCCAGCTTTCACACTACATAATTTAGACCAACTTTTTCTCATGTTATGTCAGAAACAGATGAAGTTGTTTTTAATACAATTTTTTCATTTGTGTTTTTTGAGAATGGATTTTTTTTTCTCTTCATATGTGTTTTAAAATCATATTTGTTTGTTTGTTTGCTTACTGGGCTTTTTTCACCCATGCAGAGCCACACTGAGCTCAGTGCCAACAGGGCAGGTGCAATTACACCTCAATTTCATTCTTTTTTTTCCTTCTATTTTTTTTTTTGTTGTTGTTGTTGTTAGAGCATCTTGTTCCCCTTATGTAAGTTTCTGCTAACATGAGGATGCTTATGCATTCACTCTGAGGCTCATGGCCTCGTGATCCATGTTTGTGATGGGTTTGTCATCATGGTTAGCTGGCTTGAGTAAATTTGCCTCCCTACCATTGAGAGAATGATCTTCCACTGCTTATACTTGAGAGCTGTTTATGTCACCAATTTTGAAGAATGAGCAAACACAAAATTCAACCCATTGGTAGTGTCTGAGCTCTCTTGGTCTCTGATGGTTTGGCGTGTTACTTTTCTATGACATAAGCAGTCCTACTAAGAGGAGATGTTTCAGGATCCACTAGAAATAGGAGGTACGCTTTTATAGGGCTGAGCATATATAGCTCATAATGGGTGGGAAAAAACAAAATCCTTAAATCAGTATTATATGGTCAGGCTCTTTTTTAAGAGTATCAGATAAATGCTGGTATAGGATGACAGCTAATGGCAAGTTGCTCCAGGGGAGGTTCAGGTTGGACATTAGGAAAAAATTCCTTCTCAGAAAGAATGGTAATGCACTGGAACAGACTGCTGTGGATGTGTTCAAGAATTGTGTAGTTGTGGCACTGAGACATGGTTAGTGGTATGGTGGTGATGGGTTGATAATTGGACTAGATGATCTCAGAAGTCTTTTCCAACCTTAATAATTCTATGATTCTGTGAAGCTGGATTGAAGGGAGGACAAACATCTGCAACTAGTGGGCTTGGAATACCTTGCAGATCAAGCAATGCAGCCCTTTTGATGTTGGATAGATTTGCATTCAAGACTTTCAGTGACTGACTTTCAGAAGTTATTGGCTTTGTTGCATCAGCAATTTTTGGGGAGGGAATAAAGATGAGGGCACATTTACAGTGATTGCTGGGTAGAGATAGTACTGTTGAAGGGTTTATACTCATTTCCATGTCAAATTAAGATTCAGTGCCATTCCTTGTGTGGATTAAACACAGATAGTTATGAGAGTTAAGAGCTTTTCTGCTGGAATTCCTAGCTGAATTTCAGTAAAATTTGATCAGATGACAGTGCACACTACCATACGTTAATGTCTTGTCGTATGTAGAGCTGATGTAACAATAGACAGCACATTGTACATGCAAATAAAGCACCATGTTCACATGGGTTTTTATTTCAAAGAAGTGCATGGTCTCTCTAACTCAGTGGGGGATCAGGTTTGTGGCACCTGAGCCTCAGGGCAGCACTGGTTCCTACCAGGAGGGACTTCTGAGCAAGTGCTTTGTGGAAGCTGCCAATGCCACCCTGTGCAGTGCTGCTGTCAGGAAACAGAATTCCTGTGAAGGAAGTGGATTTGCAGCTCACAGTCTTCGTGGGCAGAAGGATGATGAAATGTTAATGTAATTTTCAGCCAGTGGAGGATGGAACGTGCTGATAGCATAAAACAGGCTTCATGTTGTTTCGGTGAAAGCTGAGCTCTCAACAGGAAGAGGCATTAACCAGAAAAGGAAGCAAAATGCTCCCATATCCCCACATGTGAATGACTGCAGAGCTCATAAACACAGCCAGAGCTTGTTGGGTGGGACTGGCCCTAGTGAGAGTGCTATGCACTGAGATCCACACTTCAGCTGTCTCAGCTTCGCTTTTCCTAATAGGGCAAATATGTCCCCCTGAACTTCCTTGGAAGTGTTGTTAATAGATGGGTCTCACTTGGTCCTGGTTCCTTGCTTTCCATTGAAAACAGCATGTTTATAAAACTCTGTTTATGCCTATTAAGGATAGATTTTAAAACAAGGAATGACCTCAGCATGCATGTGTTTTCCTGTGTGGCTGATTTGGTGCTGCTCACACCGGGGGATTTCTCTACTGGCTTACTTTGTTGATCTCTTCACCTTTCCCTTATAATTAAGCCCTGCCAAGAGCTTAATGAAACATTAAAAAATGACACTGAATGTAACAAAAGGCAGACATGTAATTGTACAAGGTTTTTTATTACTATTATTTTCCAGCTGTAGAAGTGTGGTGTTTCTGTTTACTCCTTTGCTTCAGAAAAGGATCAGATGCAAAGGGCAGCACATCTCAGCAGTGAGTTTGGAGTCATGACTTGTGCCAGCACAGACCAAGTGCACGCTGCACATTTATTGGACAAGTTGCATTTAAAATTAGTTCATCTGAACAGCATAAAGAATATTCTGACTGTAAGCTTCTGCAACACTTTCTCATGTTTTCTTAAGAACTGAGGAGGGATGTCTTTGCTCTGTGATATCATTGGAAGTAAGCCTAGTTGTATATGTGTTGCGTCTTGGTGATGCATGATGTATTTATTATGGGATGAAGCTGCTGAAGAGTTTAGCAGAAGATAGGACACTTCTTTTTTCCTTCATTCCCTTGTCAAAATATCAGTCCAGGCAAGAGTGTGGGTCAGGAGTAAGTGTGCTACTGCTGTGCAGTTTTTTATCAAGAACTGATGAGCTCTTGCTGTTGGTTCTGGGAGTTAAAAATGTTCAATGGCCTTCAAAACCAACCCACATCTGCCTTTTTAAGATCTTGCCTGTACTGGCTGTGAATCTGTTTCTGCTGGTCCTCAGCGTGCATCCCAATGGCCAGCTCTGGTGGTAGAAAGGTAAAGTCAACCAGCTTGGGGCTGATCCTGATTTCTCATTATTATAGATGATTTTATTTATTTATTTATTCGTGGAAAATATGATTAAAGCACATCCACTAGTCAGGAAGTAGAAATATACATGGCCTTTCAAATATGAGAATGATAGGCTTCTAGCTCAATTGCCCTAAAAGCAGTAGATGTTCTGGAAAACAATGAAATATTTAAATAAATTTATTATCCTGCCAGTATTCATTTGAATTGAAATTCCCCATTTGAAGGGGAGAAGGAGTCTTTGTGAAGGAGAGAATAAGGAGTAAAAACAATCTCACTTGTTCTTTTCCTCTCATTCACTCTCTCTTTAGGACAGTAGGAAACTGCAGATGGAGGAAGTCTCATAAATTACTTTGTGCATTGCACAGAAGCAACATTTTGCAGACGTTCATATTCTGAGGATGAATTATTTTCAACTGCTGAAGTGGATAAACAGTATAATGAGGCTTCCAGGTCTGCTGTTCAGTTCACCACTTCTGCTTTTACTGCAGCCCAGATTCGGAATTGCAGCTGAGTGTGTGGTTGACAGCAGCCCCTTTGGCCATCCCATGGCACTGTCCATCACTTCACATTCAAGCAGTGCCCACGTCCTTGTGGCAGGACCCAGATGGTACTGCAGTGTTGCAGTGCAGAGGAGTGAAGTACTGGCTTTGGTGCTCTGAGAGAACTTGCCATGCTGCCAGCTTCCTTCCTGGGTTTCCCAGAGCCCGGAGGCAGGCAGGAGATGGGCAGGAACCTTGTCTCTAGCAAGTCCATGCAGCACCCTCTTACCACAGATAGTGTAGTTCAGCACACAGCTGTGTTACCAAAGGGAAGAAGTATTTTACAGAAGCGTTTCACTGAGAGGAACTTGTAGCCTCAGCAGTTCTACAGTGTTACTGATGGGAATGTGATCTCTGGCAGACAGAGACCTTTATCATCAAGGCAACTTCTGATTCTGTTTCCTTGTCATTTGTTATTTCTTTTTCCCATCTTCAGTCAAGTGTACCTTTGTTTGCTCTCCAAGACCACACGTACCAGCACAGCAGCTGCATGCCCTGTGTGCATCCATCAGGAAGAAAAACCACATGGACAGATGCCCTCCAGAAGAGTCATTCTGAGATCTCTCCCTGAGTGCAGTTGCAGTTTCCATGTGCTATACCCAGGCACTCTGCTCTGTGCGATCCCTGACCCATCCTGTTGTCTGTCTGCATTTAAAACTCCTCACAGCTGAGAGCCTTCACCTGTGTACCATTTTATCCTGTACTTTCCCTCTCTGCACAGACCTGAGAATAACCTCTTCTTGTTTTGTTTGCCCTTTCATCCCATCAGGGCATGTTCAGATGCATCAGCTCCTTCTTTCTGTGCTGTTGTGGGGTCATACTCTTTCTCACGCACCCTCCACGTGTCTTCAAACAGGCAGCATTGCCCACATTCAGCTAGTGAGGATTTGTAGGGTAGAGAACCAGGACAGGATGGACCCTCTGCCATCTCAGCCTCACAGCTGCTTCCCAGCTTTCTTTACTTTGCTCCCTTCACAAATTATAGCACTTGAAGATTGGAGAGGCAGCTTCTTTATGCAGTATTCTTCCTCCCTAAACCCTTTTTTGGAAGGCAGAGGGGAGGTGTAGAGCATCCACCTGGTGAGGTTTCCCAGACTGTGACCCCTGCTCATGTAAAGGACGGTCACACACTGCAGGTACAGAGCTGACCCCTGGTGAAGTGGTTATGTGAGTAATCTCTCCAACACAAACAAGATATTTGCTCATCTGTACCTCATCCTGTTTGTTTTTGTTTTTTTTTTTTAATGGGAGTTTAAACAGGAAAAGAGCTACAGCATTTGCCTGATGTATGTAAATTACCATGGTAACAACTGCATTTCGTGTGCTCAGGGCGTTTTCCTAAATTCTGCAAGAAGCTGTAGCAGTGTTTATGCAGTTCAGTCAGGTTTCATTAAGCCCGTAGCTATTTTATTTTTCATCATGCCTTTTTCTTTTGTTTTCCCTCTGCATTTTTCTTTTCCTATCCACATATGAGCGTAGGGACACTTACCTGGATCAGAACCCCTCTTAATTACAAGAGCAATCGTAACCTTCCATCTAGAACTCTTCCTTGACACAAAAAGAACAGAGTAGCCCTGAACTGTCATGAGTTAGGTCACTTACCTCATTTGCAAATTTGGAAGTTTACAAACAGTGTTCCTGAGGTGTCACAGTCTCATGAAATTATTCATTATTGAATGAAAATAAACCTTTTGGCTTTGACTAATTTGTTGTAGCATATGGAGTAGCAGTGTATCTTTCAGGGATCTTGAGCTGCTGGGAATTTTAATACTAGGCATCCTACTTTTTGGTCCCTTTCTTTTTTTTCTGTGAGGTCATCTGTATCGATGGAGCTCAAATTCTGGAAAACATTTAAGAGAGTACTAAGTACGCTTGAATATTAAATGCTGAATTATCCTTGAAGTAGTTACCTTAATTAAGTTTTAGAAACTGCACAGTGGAGCCCAGGGCATCAGCAGATAACTCATTTTGTAGTGAAAAGCGTGGTCGGATGAAGTTCCTTTATTTGCTCTCCAGATGCTATGGAGACTAGTGATGTTTGCTTCTTTAATTTCTACAGTGCCTTCACAGAGAATTCTTTAGGCACTTCTCTAGATTATGTAGTTCAGGTACATGCTTAAAGCAAGGCTAAGTTCGAAATTTGATCTGGATGTTCAGTTATTTGTCCCATTGAGTTCTGAGCATCTCCAAGGATGGAGATTGTTCCAGGGCTGTGCCATTCCCGTAGATTCATTTGGGCATTGACACCAGCATTGATATATCACTCCTCAACTTTCTCTTCTCCAGGCTGAACAGATAGTTCAGTTCTCCTGATAGAGTGGTGTGCTCATCCTACCCCTACTTATCTCACCTGCGCTATGTACCTTCTCAGTAGGGCCCTGCCCCATGGATAGGCCTGCCCTGAGGAGGTGAAACCAATGGCACGATTGCCCCAGAAATGAGCAGCATTTCTTTTCATAGAGGCTATGTACTGTGGCTCCGAGTCACAGCTGTGTTTGCTGAGAGCACAGAGTGCGTAGGGTAAAGCTCTGCTATCTTGATCTAAGAACAGCTTCAGCACTGGGAAAACTCTGAGTGTTGTCCAGAGAACCTGGGAAGTGAAGATCCTTTTGGTTTCTCTGGTCACTGACAAGGTGTTGAAAATTGTTGAAAATAACGAACTTCGCAGTACTGCAGGGACCACAGGTTATATTCAGATCACAAACATAATATTTTAATGACAACAGTCCTAGGTGTTCTCTAGTTTGTCTTAAGTCTTAAGAGGGATTTCCACTGACTTCCCTAAGGGTTTTATATGATGTCTGTCTGCTGTTGTGTTGATTTGGCAATTATTTTTTATGTAGTAATGGAATTTTTGCTAAGAAATCCCAGATTCCTTTATTTCTTTCCACCAGTGACACTTCATTAATGATAAATCAAAACTAGAGAAATAGAAAGAGATCAAATTGTACTGTTTAACAGAAGTTATTTTAGCTGTTTTATTATCAGGATTATGCAGACATGTCTGCAGAACTTGACTGAAATTCAACAAGTAATTGGTCTTATCTCCTCAAACACAGAATACTATTATTAGCAAAGCATTTAATTAGCTGTCCATTGTGATAGAGCTGAAGACCAAATATCTTATCTGGCCTTTCTGTCTAGTCTTTCTGTAGTTCTCAGAGCAACACTTTGAGAGTGCATAGAGATTGAATGTTAATTTATTGCAAAAGCACTTTGTGTTAATTGTATTATTATTTTCTTCTATTAGTGCAGCCAAAAAATTGCCTTCTTTAAAAAGATCGTAGGTCAGAATTAAACTTCAGCCATGAAGTGTTTAGCAAATGCTCCAAAAAAGTGGATAAGTAATATGAAAGCAGTCTGTTCTGCAGCACACTTCAACTTGTCCACATGTCAGTACTGGAGTTCCTGCTTCTTCTCAAGCACACCTAGTGAATGAAAAAGAAGGTTAAAACAGCACTTTGGTGCAACATCCTCAAGATATTAGAACAGTTTAGGATAAGTAAGGTGTAGATGAAGGAGGTCTTGTGGAGACGTTGATACTGTTTAACACGTTGCAGGAATGTACCCATGACTCCTAGTGATGCAAGGAGGGATGCAGGCTCCTCTCACATGGAGCTCAGCACTTTGCAGACTTGAGTGTTCACCTCCTGCTTAACAGTGTGTTATTCTGGGAAGGCTCCTGTTTATCGGTGTCCCTGAGCCATGCTGGAATCATTCTGTGCATGTGTCTGGCTCACAGATCAAGGCTCAGGGTTTTGGCAGCACTCCTTCATTGTGTCTAACAGGAGATCTCTGCCAATGGGAGTGAGTGCAGGCTGGAAAGTGTCCCCATGCACAAAACAGGAATCCCATGATTAGATCAAGACTAGTTGGCCTTGTTCATCATCTCTGTAGGGCAGTGAGTAACACTGCACATGTTAGCAATGTGTGGAGTTAGCACTCCACACCTAGCAAATAGCATCTAAAAAATAGAGCCAAAGCATCCATGACGGTAGCCCACAAGTAGAAAACATATTAATATAGATTAAAATGTTTTTAATAGCTTTTCCACATAATTAAACCAAACATAAGTGGTTTAATATAAATTACCATACATATAAATAATCTTCTTTTATTCAGTAATGTGATAACACCATTTGTAGGAGAAAACTGAAAATTCATTAGGGGAACATTCTGCACTTCAGTTAGATCTGATGTTGCTCCCTGGAGGGTTTCAATTCGGTTAATTCACATAGATAAGTATACAACACTGCAGAACAAGAAAAATACAAGCATACATTTAATATTAGTTACATTGCTTGCTCATGCATACTTGAGTTAAACTCTTGGTACCACATGATTTCAGATTCTTTTCATGTGTCCCTGATCAAATATTCATGGTTGTACTCTCACTTACAGTCTGTTCTCCTGGTAAAGAAATGATTCTGGAGTATACCTTGAAGTACGCCAAGAGCAAGGCATATGTTAGGCCTAAGCCTTGGTCTTTTTAATACAAGTGTGGACACTGTGGCAGCAGCTCCAATGAGCTGTATAAAGAGGGATGCTGCTTTGGCACATTGTTAGCAGTTTGAAACTATTGACTTTCCAGTACTGAGACACAGCATGAAGAACCTGTATGGTGGTCATTTCTCATTTGAGCTAGGGAATGAGGAATGCTGTTTACCTAGCAGACCAGATCATCCCAGACAATATCATAGTCCAGATTCAGGTTAGCATCTATTTCCTTGCACAATTATAGTTGTAATACAGTTGCACAAAAGCAAGGATATTACGGCACAGTATAAACGTCTCATTCTCTTTCTTCTATTTCAAAACAGATATCACTGATACTATTTTGCAGTAAAAATACAGTAAAAATTTACTAATATGTGGCTAGTCTTAGTCGATAGCATAGAAAAATGTAATGCGCCTTACATCAAAGCAACTTCAAAAAGTGTCAGTGAATGTGTCACTACTAAAAATGGAATTCATAGTATCTGTTGAAATTATTTATCTCACTAAGTTAGCTGTGTTGGGCGTATAACTTACTACAATTGCCTTCATGTTGCTTACTATGCCCCTATATAGGTCGCTTTCCTAAAACGAAGTGAATTTGTTAGTGCTGCTAATTATTTATGCAGCACTCTCTCTAGAAAGAAGTAAATCTGACAAGATCCAACCTCACCTTCATTTTACTTGGTAGGGAAGGACGGTTCATTGCTTTTCCCCCTTTGAAGTGCCAGGTCTCTGCAATCTCTTTTTAATGATCCAAATGAGAAATAAATATGGAGAAGGAAGGATTTGCTGTGCAGAACTGAAGACTTCCAGACATTTTGAGGCCACGCCGTGCAGTCACGAGGAGTGCATGTCAGACCCCAACTCCATCATGGCCCCGTGCCAGCAGCCAGGCAGGAGCTCCTGCCTCCGTCGGTGAAGCAGCTGTTGGGCAGATGAGCGTGCTGAATTTCAGGTCATTTGATAACTAGGCCAGGCAGACGCATTTTGCAGTTCAGCTTGGGTGACACGTAGATGAGGAGCTTCAGCAGCACGATGCAAAATTGCTCACGTTTCTCAACTCCTCTCTATTGCGTTTGGCTGTGCTGGGGGTGGGGAAGCAGGGATCAGCCAGATCCCATCCTTGGCAGCCAGAGAGCAAAATGCATCACTTGTCTGGTGCTTCTGATGTGGTGCTTCGTTGTTTTGTCAGCTTTATGATGAGTGTGGTTCGTATTTAGAGTATTACATTGGGAACTGAATGGTGGCTGCAGACCTGGTAGGCTCTGCTTGGCTGCACCAGTGAACTGTGGCTCTGAGTTCAGTGCTTCCAAATAAATGTTCATGCCTGTGTCAGGAACCAACAAGGAAAGCTTCCCAGTTCCTTTACTGGGAGTACCTGAGAGGGGACACCTACCTGAGCTAGGAGAGGAGCAGCCCCACCAAGCTGCTCAGAAGGAAAGTGGTCAAGCTTGCTTGGGGCTGGGGAAAGCTTAATGTAACATTCTAGGGAAAGCAGCTGGAAATATCACGATAATTTTCTCAGCTTGGCAGGCTTTTGTGCTTTAATGTATTCCCAGAAGAATCAAGCAGATCTTGGGTACAAGGAAGTGGTAACCAGTGATGCTAGATTCCTTGATTTTTAGATCTATAAGAGCTCACTGAAGCTGTCTGCTCTCACCTCTGTGCACAACACAGATGTGCATTTTCCTGCTGTCACAGATTCCGTACAAGCATGTAATGCTATTTGTGCTAGAACATTTCACAAAGCCACAATCTTGCTTTAATAATTACACAGGATAGAGAAATTCTGCTTTCCCATTAAGTGTTCCTGACTCGCTCATCACTGTCAAACGCTGTATCTGGGAATGAATGCTCATTTCCTCACTGGTGCTGCTACATGGGTCCCAGTGTGGACCCCTGGAGGTGGGTTAGGATGTGGTTGGTGCACTCCACTTCTGAGTGGGAGCTCAGGTACAGAGACAACCTCAGGGTAAGAGATGTGGGAATAAAGGCAGGGCTGACAGAGATTTCAAGATTAACCTCAGAGCCATTTTGCTGTGAGTAAGGCTGGGTTTAGTGTAGTTTAAAAGGCTTATCTACTCTCCCTTCCTCCAGGCTTCTCCTTGTAATGCAAAGCACCTACAATTTCAAATGGTAAGAAGTTAAGCAGCAAAAGAAAGAGCAGGGCAGCAGTTGTTGTGATGGAGAGCAGACTGCAGGAGCTGCCCATCCTATTAGAGGTGGCAGCTGAGTCTTGTTCACTGCATTTCAAACTGAGTTCAGCCTCCAAGGCTAAGCAGGTATTTTTAATTCCTGTGAAGGGAGGGAACATGTACACACTACGTCACAGGTGTCTCACAGCTACTTACCATGCCAGCCTCCTCTCAATAGGAAAGCCAGGTATTGGGACAGAGAGCTCATCCAAAAGCAAAGCAGTGATTAAACTTCTTTAGCCCATTTCATGTAGGAGAGGTTCTGTTGTGGCTGGCAAGCAGAAGTGTATTACTGATGACAGGTTTGCTCACAGCACTGGGCTGGAGAGGAAAGGCACACCCAGCAGTGAGTCATGGGCACTGAGCAGCTAGCCATGACACATGGTGATATTCAGGTTTCTAAACCCTCCCTGGATCTGTGGGTATTTTGGGAGAGCTTGTGGCTTAGTCTCTGAGGATAAGACTCATCACAGCTATATTTACAAGACTGAAAGTTAGATGTGGAGTCAAAGCCAGGCTCCTCCTGTAAGCTGGGCAGACAGGGGATTCATCCTTCTGTAGGGTTGGCGCTGATAGCTGGTGACACAGCCGTGTTCACAAAACTGAGAGCTTTTTGCATTGCTCTTGCTTGCCTCTGTACAGGAGTTCAGCAGGTCTGAGGTTTTCCTGAAGGCTTCTGCTTCATGCAGAATGTACATCACAGTCTGTCCAAAATCTGAGTCTCAGGGAACAGAATGCACCTTGTGAATATTTTCAAGTGAATCATAATCAGTGTGCAAGCTTACATTAGTTAAAGTTGAGCCCTCTGAGAACTATCGAGTCCATGACACTGCTTCCTGTGTACCACATGATCTTAATAGCTGTGTAGCATAACTTCAACATTTTCAATCAATTAAATTCACTAAACTGTTGTGTAGAAGACCATTTAGAAAACTGTGTGCTATAATCAAGTGATGTTACTAGTGACTGTTCTTAACGTGCCATGGGCTGCTGATGGGCAGCAGAGAAATCTCGGAGAGGATCCGTCAGCTTCATGCAGGAGTCGCAACTCACTGCGGGCTCAGCCAGGATCCCTTGCAGGGAGCAGCTCCAGAGAGACCACATGTGGAGAGGAGTGGCATGATTTCTGCCACCTCCAGGTCTGCAATGTCACACCAGTTGAGTTGCTGGGGATTTGAATGCTGTCTGTACAGTGACAGTCATCCCATGGGTGTGGTTTGTTGTTCTGAAGTGCTTCTGCTCTCCTCGTCCTTTGGGAGTGGTGGTGGAAGTGAAAGTTGAGAGCAAAGAAAGGCAAAATCAAGAATTAAACTTGGTCCAGTGTATGCAGCTTCTGCTAGCAGGACAAAGCATTTGGCACTTCCCCTCCATAGAAGAAACCAGTTTCTGTCTACAGGACTATGATGGTATGGGCAATGGGACAACCGTGGCTCTTTTAGTATATTTTGTCCAGCTGAGAAACACAAATGTTTACCCTTTTCCTTCTTGTATGTTTTCTGGAGCTCTTTAGAGTACAGCCCTCTCAAAGTGCTAGTGGATAAAGATGCTTCTAAAATCAGGAAACCAAGTTCCTGTTCACTTGATGGTGTTATTTCAGTTTTGGTATGACTTTCCTGTTTTTAGCTGTTAAGTGGAAAATGAATATTGGGAATAAAAAGGGAAAGCAGCCTTCCCAATTAGGGGCAAAATGTACAGAAATTAACACAACACCAGTTATGTCAGCAGCATATTGACTCCTTTGCACTCAATCACTTGATATAAACAGCAGTTACTCATACAGCTTATAACTGTCTCCCTGCAGTAGGCTTCATGTAGGACAGCCACCCACCTGTCTGTTACTACTTGCAGGATTAAAGCTGTCCTCCACTGCTGCGGATTGTAGAGTTACATTTTGCCAGCTTCTGTTTTTAAAAAACAATAACAAAACAAAACGCATTTTTCTAGTGCATCTCCTTTCAGAGGGCTGCTACACCAGCTAAGTGTGGGGCATCACAAGTGATTCTCAGCCTTTTCTATGGACTCGTTAGAGATGTATGTTTGTCAAAATGCAATTTGTACAATTGATTTCCTATTACATGGATTACAAGAGAAGTTAGTTGTGGGTGTTTGCCATCTAGCCATTTGGGATGGATTCATGATCAAAATAGGGTCAAGATTGCTTTTTATATAGGAGTGAGAGATGGCCCATTGATTTGCTGCTTGAAATCACTGCACAACCACTGCAAGTACTGCTAGTTCAGGAATCATCTGTCCTGCCACAGGCAAGCTGGCCTGTAACCTTTGTGAGGAAGAGTCAGATAGTGATAGAAATTGTGAGATTTCTGCTGTGCGTGTGTTGGTCTTTGGTTTTTGTTTTTTAGTTAGCAGTATCAATCTTATAAAAGCATTTGGACTAAATATTTGTTTACTTTCTCAAACTTATACAAATATTATTAATATTTAGCAAATCATAAGTTTGTTCGCCCAAAGCAGGAAGATGAGGTAATGGCTTGCATCTTAGTTTCTGGGGCAGCTGTTTTCTCAGGCTCTTTACTTACTTTCCCTTTGAACTGTGCTGTTATTTCCCAATTCCAAAGGATCTCTTTCTAGTTGATGATCTTCTGGATCCCTGTCTTAGTTTCTGAGTTATGAGTGCATACTTAAGTCTGTGAAGGAATTTCTCCATCCATGTAAGCTCTCATCACCCAGAGCTGTGCTGTGCCATCTAGGTGTAACTGGAATTCCCAGGCATAGGATGATACTGGCTTTGCCTGAATGAGCTATTTAAAAGTGGATCCAATAGTGACATGAGGCGTGTCAGCATTTTGGAGGTCATTTCAGAAGCCAAATGTTTCCCTTTATCATACGATATAGGAGGAAAGCAAAGGAGAACAAAAAGGATTTGGAGCACTCTCAAAACGCAGAACGCAATGGTTTAAACAGACCTTTTTCTCATGAAAAACTGGAGTCTCATTGTAAAACATAGTCTATAATTTCATTATTTTAATGCCAGTATTTTACATTTATTTCTGGATTTTTTAAGCCCTCAGAAAGTAATTGTGTAAGACTCTCAGAATTATGAGAACCTGAACTTACACTCAAGTTTGGGTGTAATATTTCTGTCTGCTGATGTGCCTCTCATGCCAGCTAGAGGGATGAATGGGCATATGCTGGTACAATTTAGACCACCTGTGTGCCATTGTGAAAAAGGTGGTTCACTTTTAACGAAGGTTTCGCTGTCTCAAATATTAAGTGGCTAATACTTATTTTGCCACATTTGGTATCTGAGAGGTATCGACTCTATAGAGTTAAAATGAGGCATTAATAATTCATAGCAACAAGCGTTAGAAAATGTGATGAGCGGTTTCGGTGTTAGAATAGGTATCAGTCAGAAAATTGTTTAATGTTGTAGAAAGTAGGAACAGGGAGGGAGGAGCTACTCAGTTGTGCTGAATTTGTATTGTCTATGAAGGACAGGCATGGCTGTTTGATAAATCTCAAGGTAGACAGCAACCCACCTCCACCCGGGGTTTCACCCACTCTAACTGTACAAAGCCTTCCAGTTTCCATTCAGCTATTCCAGAAATTAGGTATCAGATAAATACATACCTGCAAAGTTCAGTGAGCCAAACAATGAAGTGCTCTAAATCAGAGTTGTTTCACTGAGGCTATGGAGATATGTTCCCTAGGGCAGCTGTGGCTGCATGAAGTCACCACTGCACAGAGCAACACAGAGGCAAGGAGAAGGGAAAGGGGGTAGATCAAAGAGCTACTGATAAGGCAAAGATAACAGGGATTAAATACTCTGCGTAGCCTCCTTGTACTAACTGTCCCTTAGCTCCAACTGAATGGCAGGTATAATGGAGAGGAAGGTGATTAGCAGAGAAAGTAGAAAGGGAAAAAATTGTTGGGATCAGAGGAGATCAAGAATGATGGGGTGTTGAAAAGAACTGAAAGACGGTAGGTGGCCATACATGTTTATTTCTAAATCCAGCATGTTCACGCTTTTATTTTAATACGAGAGCTCTGCACTCATGGCTGGTGTAACCCTTTGACTTCAGCAGCTGTACCGCCAGTGAACTCGATCCCATGTGTTCATTTGCAGTCATTTCTTCCCTAGTACAAACTAACATTTTCTTATCGTTCACACTTCAGTGTTTGCTTGCAGAACTAATTAATTCCATGCAGGCAAGCGTATGGATGTCTAATTGGGGCAAGGGGCAGAAAATGGAATTCCTTTCTGACTTTCACGTTATTATTTCAGGAGTGCTTCTTCTTGTCCAGACAATGTGCCAGACAATGAAGCCTGGCATCCGGGCACCCTGAAGAACTGCAACAGACAAAGCAGAGGGCCCGATTAAATATTTAAGCAGCTGGGTGCGCTGCGCGGGTAGCAGGGGATAGATTACACCTGGTGAAACCTGGCCTGCAGCAGGGTGGGCGGTAAGTGCCGGGCATGAGGACGGTGGGGACGGCAGTGCGCTGAGGAGGCTGCTGCCATACTATGGTCAGCAGGGAATGGATCTGGCACTGCTTCTGCCTCTGCCACTGTGACTGCATTGTCCTGTGCAGGATGTCCTGTAGGTGACACAGATCTCCCTGCATGCCGCGCTGTGGTGGGAGAAGGTGGGGGGAGCTTGGGGTCTGTGGATGCTGGGCTTTTGTGCATGGGAATGCTCTGTGCCTCCATCCAGTCGCTCCAGGAGATGGCTTGCAATCGTATTTTATCGACTGATTATCTTTTGTTTGCTTTTAACTCTGGCAGTGGGGCAGTAGGGTGCTGAGTTCCTCTCTGAAGGACAAAACCCATTATGGCCAGTTGATGCCAGCTGTAGTCAAGGCTCTTAAATCAGAAGTCATTACAGCAGAAATATGGATTGGTGAATCAACATGTTGGGTTGCTTCTATCTTTACTTGCTAATAAAAAGCATGTATACTCATGAAGTAGTTACTGGTTTAAGAAATTGCTAAGAACAAGGGCAGTATTTACACTTAGAATAGTTACTTGTCTGTTTACTTGCTCTTTCCTCCATGAAAACTTGCCTGTGACTGTCAGCTCTTGTCAGTCCTCACCAGAAGTGAGGACTGGGCCACGAGACTGGAGGCTGAGGAGGTTACTCTGGGTCCTGCAGCTGCTGGGACTTTCACTTCCCTTAAGCAAAAGGGCTTGGCTTCCTGTGTGAGTGTGGACAGGGTCAGGCACTGTATCTGTATTCCTTTGCTTTTCCATTGAATTTATTAGTTTGGTTTTCTTATTATCAGTGAGTACTAAGTGTTGCTAATGTTGGTTTTCCACATTTTTCCATAAATCCCCAAATACATCCTCAAGCTGTGTTTTGTAGAAAAGTCCTCTGCCTCCTAGCACTCTGTCCAGGTACAGTCATTCAATGTGGTTGGCATTATAGCAACATTGGGGTTTAAGCCTTGTTAGCATGGCTCTTGTCTAGGTCTTAACCATTAATTAGATGCAAACTGAATGTTTGTAAAGTGGTGTTTTCTATGTGTATGTGTTGTTTCAGTGCACATGTGGGGCTGGAGGCCCTGCTGTTCTCCATGGAAGTACAAACTGAAAACCTTCCCTGGGGAGCTTTCAGCCGTGCTGGGGAAAGACAGAAGAAAGAGACACACCAAAAAAATTAAAAATAAAAAGAAAGAGAGGGAGATTGGCCTTGCAGTGTTGTATGGGGAACTGAGGCAGGAACAGACCGTGGTGCTCCAGGCTCCTTGAGTGCTGCACCAGGCTACACTAAGTATAAATGGATTTCCAATTTAATGTGTCATAATTCTTAAACAAAACTAGAGATGATCTTTGATGAATCAAGTGTGTGAATATGAATTCAAGCTTTTTATTTGATGAAAGGAATTGTAAGCATGATGTGTGTATAAACAGGTACGTGTGTGTTCTTATGCAAATACACACCTGGTGGCACTCAGCTAGAGGAAGATGCTCAATTGATATTTTACAAGACAGACGCGTGGGGCTTGAGGCGTTGTCCCTGCTGTGCGTGGGAAAGTGCTGTGTGGATCCAGCAGTGCCCTTCCTGCAGAGCATGAGCCCAGCATTGCCTGTGCTGACCTGCTCTGCTGGGACAGTGCCTAGAAAAACAGTTCAGTACCTCATTAAAACCGTATTCAGGAAAATATCTTTGTCACGTTGTATGATGGAGAGTATTGATTTATCCCTCAGTTTCACTGTAGCATCTACTGACTGGGCTCTGGAGTTTGCCAGATCTCCATGCAGTGGCAGTGGGGTATCTCTAATCTTCTTATTTTAACAAGAGTTTGATTTTTGATGTCTTTCTTAAATTTTCATTACTGCCTATGGGCATGAGATTATGAGCTGATGTTGATCTTTACTGAAAAGTTTATACCTGGATGTGCAGGAAAATAGGCTTGATGCATACTGTGAAAGCAATTAAAAAAATAAAGGAGGAAAGTAAGAACTGAAGTATTGTGGGCTTGTTTAGATACGTTTTTACATACGTTTTTCAGCCAGCCTCATCATTCTGAATTTTACAGATGACTTTGCAAGTTTTGGCACTGATTGCCATGTCATCCTCTCATGTCCCCTTTGTGTGCTTATGAGGCCAACAACACTGGAATAACGCTCTCAGCAATTCCGCATTGCCTTTTTCCTCCAAAAAAAAAAAAAAAAAAAAACATTTGGCTCNAAAAAAAAAAAAAAGACATCTGGTCTCATAGTTTTCATGCACATGCTGTTTTCTCAGAACCAAAGGCAGCTCTCATACCAGAAGCAGTCAGTCCCTCACTAAGTATGATGCTCACGTGCCATGAAGCTCCCTCTGGAAGCAAGGTGAGCAGCCTGCAGGGCACAAAGATGTCCCTATATCGCTTTGGTGCTACCGCAGCAGGTGGCTGGCTTATCCACCTGTTTCATCAGTGCCTAATGAAGCACTCACTGAATTATTTCTCTCTGGCTCTGAGCTCAGTGCAGCAAACAGAACCCTCCTGGGATGCCCCAGGGCTGCCTTTCCCTGCCCTGTGTGGGTGTTCCCTGTGCTCACCTTACTGGCTGTGCTCTTCTTTCTTGTAAAGCTGAATGGGGCTCACCTGTTCCTGGACAGCACTGCACAGGGTTTGCTGGTAGAAAAACTGTGGCTCAAACAAACGCTCTGCCTACGGAACAGCAGCTTTTGCTTCTCAGCTTATGCTGTTCTAGCTCCTTAGGAGAAAATAACTCCAAGTTCCCATGCAATTGTGTTTTGTATTTCTCAGTCACTGGTTAGAATACAGACAGCCCCAAGATGGGACATGGATATCCCATCCCTGTTGAACTACCCATAGAGCTGCAGTCAGCACTACCTGCACCTGCCTTTCAGCCTGCTAATTATCAAATACTGTCATGCACAGTGTAGCACAGGTGCTGTGCACAGGAGAGAGGTAAGAGAGAAATCAGCTTTGCTCCAAGGAGAGCTGGTGGCCTCTGTAGTCCTTCACCCATACTGCCCCTGTCAGGGTCCCCCTTGGGGTGACACATGCATCACCCATGCTCACCCTTTGGAGCACATTTCTTCAGGAAAGTTTTTCAAAATCAATTGGAAACTGGAGTTACAGGGGAAAGGATCAATTAAGGTGAAGACAGTTGCTCCTGCTGCTTTTGAACAGTAGGGGAGATGCTGACCCTGCTAGCCCTGGAGCTACCTCATTGTGGAATACCTCCCGTTCACACCATCACCTCTATCAATTTTTAAAATTCTTGTAAAGCTGTTAGAACTGTCTCTTATGTGCATGGTAACCCAAACTATGCTCCTGATGCTGAGATGAAGTGCACCTGTGCCATGTCCTTTACATATTAAATATGACCTGGCTATCAAAGTGCAGTTGCCGACTAGAGGGGTTAGTTAGCACTGAGTCATCTTTATTGCATTCAGATAAAGATAAGTACCTCTTCCCTATCTCAACTGAGACACCAGTATGAAAGCTTATAAATACTGTGCCATGATAGGTAAACAGTCAGGATCAAACAGTTACTATCACATTTTATGCAAAATAGCTGAATTAACAGCTTTAGCAATGGACTCAAAGGCATGCTAGTTTCTTGCTGATGTGCTCATTAGCACTCCTGGAGCATTGAGGACAGGTTCTGTCTAATCACCTTGCAGCACTGGGTCTCTGCGTGACAGTGTTATTGGGTAACTCCTCCCTGCAGTTCCATTTGTTGATTTTCCTAAAATAAAAAATAAAAAAAAAAACAAACCCAAACTCCTGTGTGCACTACTTACAGTTGTTACCAAGCAGCTTAACTCGTTAACCTGTTAGCCTGCAAGAGATGTGAACCAATGTTAGGGTAGGGCAGTTCCATTTTAAATACTGGGCTTGTTTTTCCAGCTCTGGCACTTCCTTAGACCTTATCTATACCACAGAATTTCACCAGTGAATGGTGAGTAAGTTTTTATCTTGAATGAACAGACTTCATGCAGAAGCCCTGTGCTCACACCCATGTCAGTGTACAGAAGATGTGTTGGATTAAAGTTATCTTACGGGTGAAAGGGTAAAAGATAAAATAATAGTAGTATTGGGAATGATGAGTTTAAGAGCTGTTAAGTTGGAGGTTCCTAAAATTCAGTGTTGAATAAGGTAAAATGAAGCTGTGTACAGCATTGCTAGGGATGCTTTTCAGAGGATGTGTCTGACTTTTTGCTGCCCCGGGCTCATAGCACTGCCTGTCACCATTTGGCATGTTCAGATTAAGAGTACCTTAACTGTGTTGATAGCAAGTCTCACCTGTAGGTAAATTGATGCAAACAAATGTTACTTGTGCAGGCATGGGCTGGGTGTAATTGAGTTACTTACTATTAGCCTCCCAGGACCAGCTTAATTAAGGCTGGTAAATCTCTTTGCAGTTCTGGAGGTAAACTTTGGCCCGTTTGTCAATGATGTTATAGAAGGTAGTTAACATCTTAAGTTATAAAGTCTATAAAGGAGGCGTCCTGCCTGTGAACAGCACTCTCTGAAGGTGTATCTGCGTGGAGTTAATGTTTAATAGAGGGGAGGTAAATGTAGCATGAGAGCTGTCAATGTGACCTGAGTCCAGCCCTGCCCCGCTGGCTGCGTTCCCTCTTGCACCACAGGGTGCTTCTGCTCCCTGTGGCTTTGTGTGCCCTGAAGGGGGCTGTGGGTATTCTCCTGGATGGTCAGTACCACAGCTGAACTCTCACAGGCCCCAGCTTTGCCCACTGTAGCTCCCACAGCCTCTACCTGGCCACAGACATTAGGTCTGCATGGCCTGCTGTGTCATCCAATGCTGGTTGCGACAGCTCGGGTCCTAGAAGCGGTGTAGACACCCTGCTGTATCTACATGCTTTATCTAGACTAATTAGGTCAGTGCTTTGTCCAGGATAATTGTCTCTGCTAATGAGTCTGAGTGCAGCATCACTGCCTGGTTCCTGTGCTGGCTCCCATGGTGGCTGCAGCTTGGTGGCCCCTGGCCATGCCAGGACATCTCCAAGACACTCTGTCCCCACCAGGACAGCCAGATGTGCCCAGAGCAGCCCTACAGCTCCTCACAGGGAGCAGAGGGACAGTGCTGAGCTCTGCTTTCTGGTGACAGCAACGGGACTGGACAGAACATGGAGCTATGTCAAGGGAGGGTCAGGCGGGGGTTAGAGAAAGGCTCTTCTCCAGAAGGTGGTGGATGTGGCTTCAAACTGCTGAAGTTCAAGGAGTGTTTGGGGAAAAAAAGCCTGTGCAAACTCTTACAGTGTATATGGTGAAGGGCCAGACCTGGTGCCTGAACCTGACTCTCATCCAAGCACACACAGAAACCATCCAGCAGCAGGTAGAGGCATCTGTCTGTCTGTCACCTCTTTTCTTCCCATAGTCTGCTGTGAGGTTTTTTTCCCAATGAAATCATCACATTCTGTTCATATGATGAATGAGAATTTTCATTCTCAACTCTGTTTCCTTCTCAGCGTTTGCCGTGGACCCTTTCCTTAGCCCACCATATTTATCACACTGATCTCTGAGCACCATGAGGCTATAGGGCTTGCAGAAACCCTGCTCTGCTTCCAGTGCTTAAGATGAATGAAAACCTCGAAGTGCTCAGATTGGGCTTTTCAAAAGCCCAGGTTGACTGGGGAAATGGAGCTTGTGTGGCCATTGGCTTGCATGCACTCAGGCAGAAGTACTTGCAGTTGTAGCATGAGTAAAAGAGGAAAAAGGTTTATTTCCAGTGGGTGGTATGATGCAGAGGTGTGGGAGGTGCCACCAACACCCAACCACCATCACCTGCTGCAGGGAGCTCTCTCAGTCACCTCCAGTCATGGGAGTGGTGCTTGGCACTGCAGACCTTCTCCAATAAGCAGGAGCAGAAAAAGGAAACAGAAAACTTCCGTGTTCCCCCAAAATCAGCCTTGAGCCCAAAGAAGCTTATGTAAAGCACAGTTCATTATTACAAAGTGACGAAGCGAGAAAAGATGGGATGTTCACAGCATATATCTCCTGCATTAATTAGTTGCTAATGATGCAGATTGCTGTAGCTGTGGAGCCATGCATGGGTCAGAAGTAGAACTGTCTCCTGGTTTTACTGAGAAGTGCCGTTCCCGAAGGCTAGCAGAGTAGGAGGCAGCTTGTGGTGCACTCTGCAACATGTTTAAATGCGGGTGCCATCACCAGGAGAACTTACTGATCATGCTTGCTCATGTCTGAGAAATGTCTGAAAAGGTGGAGAGAAGTTGAGATTGGAGAAGTCCACTTCAACTGAAAAAAGCCCTCAATCAAACAGGTGGCTGCTGTATGCACCCCACAGAGCACATGTGTGAAACCAAGCAAAAAATAATTGCCATATTCAGTATCTGTGCGAGCTGTGGCTGAGTGTGCTAAAAATGAACTCAAGGACGACAGAAGCAGGGAGCTCTGCTGTTGCAGAGCATTAAGTGGTTTGCAGACTGCGTCAGATGGTGCCTGAGTCCACGCAGAGCTCCAGATTAGGGGAAAAAAAATCTACCGATGTTTGTGCTTCTGGCAATTAGTAGACCTAAAAGCTTGGGTTGGACTTGTAAATATGTCGGCCAGCCTCGGCAAAATCTTAGTTGCCTAAGCAGGGTGCATCTAACCTTCTTCTTCAGGGTTTGAGAGTGAAGGTTGCACATTGTTGTAGAAAAAAAGATTTGTTTCAATAAGATCACAGGGAGGATGAAAGGAGGATTTATTTCTTATGGCTGTAGGTAACTTAACCATAATAAAAATTAGTGGAAAACAGAACACCCTTGTGTAGTCCCAGGATGATGCTACATACAGCTTTCCTCAGACTCTCTTCCAATCACTTCAATTGGAGCAGGTCTGTGCAGTAACACAAAGCAGTTATCCTCATGCCACAGGCTCTGGTTGACCTCTGCAACTGGTTTACATGCAATGGATTGGTTGCTTTCCCTCAGTTGGCATTATCTGATTAGCTCTCACTCCATTGCTTCTTGTTTTTCAGAGAGAACAAGCTTCCTTCTCCTCTTCTAGTCACACTCGCCTTCTTTTGTCTGACTTCTAGGAGTACTCCACTTCTAAAGCACTTGGAGAGAAAAATCACACTAAACAAAATGCATAAGTCAGTAAAACAAAAGGAAAAGGAATTTAGAAAAGTTTTATAGGAACCAATGACTGTGAAATCACTGCAGTGATTTCTGTAAGAAATCTCAACCTGTAGAGCAAGGGAATTAATCATGACATAGAAAACAACCATTACACATCTAAAGATGTCTAAGAGAGAATTAGGTCATCTTGGGGTCCATGGAATCATGTACCTTGTGCATCTGAAAAATCGTCCAGCTACTTAAATTAATTTGCAAATAAAAATATCTGCAGTTTTCTCAGCCAGTTCTATAAAGAGTTATTGAATGTCAGTTATTTGGTCTGAAGTAGTGACTTCTGATCTTTTTTCTCTTGTTTGTTTTTCTGTCGAAAGAGGAGGACATTCATATAGAAACTGTGGAGAAACTTGCAATTTCAAAGCATAATGAGGAGCTTTATGTGCTTCATTTTAAGGACATTATAAGAACAAAATGCTGCCAACAGAAACAATAATCCAGGGTTCTTAATGTAAAATAAAAATAAGGACTAATAATGCATGGAGCTAGTTTCATGCATAAAGGAGAAAAATTAAGTTATTTTGATGAAATGATGGAAAAAAATTGTGATGAATGTGGCTAAGGCTTGTCATGATGGAATGTTTTAGTCAGTGACAGGAGTAACTGACTTAAACCCTGAAATTCTTTGATCCAGAAGTCTGCTTATTGAAGTATGTATATGTGTATAAGCATAAGAAAACCTTGCAGCTGTAGGGTTTTCTTAAAAAAATAAAAAAGCCCGGGGTCTAGTCAAGTGACACTACTAACTCTGGGGAATTTGGTTCCACAAATTGGGCATGGGACTTCATGTCTCTCCTTACCTTCTCCAGAAGAAGTGTTCATTTGGAAAAGTCATCAGCTGCTACGTTTCTGATTGCATTCCCTTGTTTTCTCTGCAGGTCCAGCTGCCCAGCGCCAGGTCCAGAATGGGCCATCTCCTGATGAGATGGAAGCACAAAGGAGGTGAGTTGGGTCAATTGTGGTAGGCTTCTAGTTTGTAACTGGGATGTATATGCAGTCCTTGCTCACTAATAAGCACTGCTCTTCCTACTCATACCCGCTTTGTGTTGATTTTGAGTGTTCAGTAATGATTGATATTGATTCTGCAATGACTTTTCAAAGGGAGAAGTGCACTGAAGCCCTAGGTAGCCTCCTTGCTCAAAGGCAGGTGTGAAGCATGCTGAAATTCGGAGTTAACAACAGAACGTGTGTAAAAGCAGTCTACAGTGTGTGTGTTTCTCAAGCAAATTAAGAGAGCCTAACCATACCCTGTTCTGGGTTGCTTATGGGAAGTTGCTAGTCATGTTGCCCAGGAAGCATCCAGAGGACTACTTACACTGTCAAGAGTAACTTAGGCTCCTTTTGCATATGATTACTTCCAGAATTGTATGCCATTCCTTTGGCTTACAAATAGAATATAAAATCATGCCCGTCACCTTATATACATGTCTCAACATAGTGCCATTGTTACATGGACCCTTTTCTCCAGCCACCAGCAGTAGTCTCCTTGATGTCAAAGGGAAGGTGGTCAGGAGTGTCCTTCTTTCTATGCCTTCTCCATTATGAAACTAGAAGGATGATCCCATTTCAGCTTTGCTGATTCAGCCAAGGCTCCTGTAGCAGCAGTATCTTCAGCTACCCCTGCCCAAAAGAAGACAAACTTGTCCAATTTTGGACCAACTACCCTCCATGTGATTCTCTCTTCCATTCTTCAAGAATTATAGGGGAAATGTAGGGAAACTGTTTCCTTGTTCCTTTATGACTAACCCCAACTGGCCTGAGGTTTAACAGGCATTTACAGCTGACTGTTGAGTGATGGTATGTCACTTGGGCTTGGTAAGGGTTACTTGGCAGTTTAGCTATCATAAAGGTGAGGGGAGAACTCCTGCTCTGTGCCTGTGTGCAGCTCAGCCTGGCTGGAAGACATGGTCCAATGCTGATTGAGCCAGTGGGAGCTGCTGAATGTGCAGGCTGTACAAAATGCAACCTCACATTCAGGTGTTTCTGTCTGTGCATTCAATGTGTGACCAGCTTTAGTTAGAGAAAAGATTTTAGTTATTGATTTTTTTGTTTGTTTAGAGATGGTAAAAGCCCTTTGAGTAGACATTATTCTACAGTCACAGAGCACATGGTTCTGGGAAGGCTTCTTTTGCTCCACTGGGCTAGAATAAGCTATGCCAGTATATGCACTTAGATATTATTGCATCAGCTCTAGAGGACTTTCAGCTTTAATTATGCTAATGCACTCTTAAAGCATAGAGCAGGCCTAATTTTAGGCCTCTGTTTTTTTAACATCTTGTAAGCAGGCAAGGAAGTCAAGTTATCGTAAATGCCATGCAAATTTGTCTGTTTTAAAGAATTTTTAAAGACCTTTACACAAATGTTTAAAGAACACATTTTAAGTCAGAGGATGCAATTTGTCCTTTCTTGTACTTTACTCCTGGTGTACTCTTTAAGCAGCCTTGTGCAAATCTCAGTCTTTATTTAGTTCCGTTGGAACAAATGTGACTTCCTAAGAGTGTAAGAACTTCTCCTTTTAGCATGTGTGGGAGGATGTGCTTGGCTGGTGCAAGCTGCTTCTGCCCAAGGGCAGGCAAGGCTCACAGGAGTCCAGAAGACTTCAAATGCCCATTCTGACCCTTGTTCTGAGGAGCACCTGGCCCCTGCATCTGCTCAAGGGGCTCAAGTGACTTGGATAACTCTTACCCACCTTACTTTCCAGGTCTGTACCTCTGGAGTTTTCCATGTTCGTTCTCCAGATGAACCTAGAATTTGCCCAGGGTTTACAGAGGAGAGTACAAATTAAGTCTTTCATCATCAAATCTTGCTAATGAGTGCCAAGCTATTGCAAGGGACAACATGCTTGTGGAATTTTTAGTATGTCCATTTACAACTGAAATTTCAGCAGCGAAACTGATGCTGCAATATCGGTGTTCAGTACATAGCTATCCACTAAGAGCCAAGATATGTGCTGATTTCTATTTGGTTTAGATTGTTCTAGCTGATATGAAACCACTGGATTCAGCCAACTATGGCTGTCCCTCAAAACTTTCCACTTTACACTTTGTACACAGAGTAAGTTTTTCAGATACCTGTAATGATTTCCTAGAAATTGCCTGTATTCACTGGGTCGTGTGACCTGAACCTGAATACCAGTTTAAGATTAATCTGCCCACAGTGAATAACTATAATTGTGGATTTTCCCAATCCGTCTATCAAATTAGGATCGAAACACAGGAAGATTTGCTTTGCAAACTAAGACATTCTTTTTGTTCCTACGCAACATAACTTTATTTTTATGGATAATTTTTCCTTAAACAGTACATATTATTTGGAGGTAAATAAGATAGAATTTTGGAGAACTGCAGACTTGTTTGAAAGTATGAGTAGAGCAAAAATGAGACATTTCTAAAACATTGTGTAAGGAATCGTTATGGAAGTATTGCTTATAGTTAAGCTTGCCTTACTGTACAGAAGAAGAAATAAAGTACTTGCAGAAAAAAAATAGAAGATAATTTCAGAGTTGCAGTCAGTGTTTTTATGCTAAAACGCAGTTGGCTGTTTTAGCTATCCATCTTTTTAACCACGGAATGGCAGGAAGGGCCTGTCATGGGGGCAGCGTTTGCAATTTCTGCGGTATTACAGCGTGTGAGAGAAGCCCTCTGCTGATGGATCTGGCAACTGCACGTCTCTGGAAAGCGAAGCCTGAGAAAAAGGCTTCTCGCTGCGTGTACCTGCTCGGCAGCCTGGGAGCTGGCAGCTCCCGAGGATGCAAAAAAACCAAAGCAGTGATGTAATTCCGTGCCGAGCATACATATAGCTCCAGGTATGCCTGGCGCAGGCATGTATTGCAGCAGGGTGGCTCTGCTCAACTGCAAAGCTGTGCTATGCCAGCAAGGGACAGCACTGTAACAGGGCATACTGGGCTTTGTACAGTCAGCAGCTAAACACAGCACAGATGTACTGTGTTTTCTTTCTAACTTCAAGTCCATTGGGTTCCTGATCTGTGGAAGTCTCAAGAGTGTGCCATCCTATTTTAGACGCCCCTTGCTCTTCCCCAGGGATGTTCATGTGCTTTGGGTTGAGGACATGCATGGCTGCTGTGCTCTCCTGCACCTGTAGAACCCACCTCCTGGCCATGTGTCGTGCAGAACACAGTGTGGAGTTTCTTGACTTGGGTCAGGCAGACCCTTGCCCAAGCATCTGTGGTCAGGGCAAGTGAAACCAAACTGACTCACGCTACCCAATGCATATATCTTGAGGACCTCTCAGTGCACGAATCTCGTATGAAAAATTATAAAGAATGCGTAATGACTGAGGGTTTGTTCACTGCTGTTTCAGACAAGTGATGGAGCAGCAGCAGCAGCGCCAAGAATCTCTGGAAAGAAGAACTTCTACCACAGGTATGTAAAAAATACCTGGAAACAAAGTGGCTATGGGCTCTCCCTGCTTTTGTCCTCCAGGTGTAGTTGGGTTTTGCATGGTTTTATACACGTGGTTAAAAATGACAGAGTCACGGAGTGGTAGAGGTAGGAAGGCACCTCTGGGTCCTGCTCCAACCCCTGCTCCTGCAAGGACACCCAGGGCAAGGTGCCCGGGACCACACTGAGGTGTCTTTTGAAGATCTCCAAGGAGGGAGATTCAGCAGCCTCTCTGTGCATCCTGTCCCCATGCCTGGAACAAGGATTATAGTGATGGTTTGATTTTAAAGCATTTGCAGCAATGGGGCATACAGGTAGAGGTAGACAAATGTGGGGCTTGTCAAACCTTGTAAGCAGAAGGGGATTTTTGGCTTACCAAGGCTGCATGGCCACATAGCAATGACACCTCATTTCCAGGGGACATCAACACAAAGGGGTGGCTGTGCCAGTTCAGGGCTGCCCCATTGCTCTGTGGTGCAGCCAGATGCAGCACAGAGGAAATAAGAACCCTGGAGTCTCATCTGTGGGGATTTTGTAGTCATGAAATGAGGAATCTTCTGTGTGCTTAATGGAAAATCCATATATATTTAATGAGCTTATGAAAATCTTCTATAACATATTAAGTTGCACAAGGCTGAGTGAGGAGATGACAGGAATAGTTTACAGAGTACGGCTTGGCCTCTGCAAAGGATGGCAGCAAACAAGCCAAGATGGTCTTGCTTGTTTTTGTGTTTTATAGGGAGTTTCTCATTTAATCTGCTCACATTTATGACTTTTTTTTCCTCAGCTGATATAACTTTTCAGTTGATTATCACTTTTAACCATGTCAGACATAGATAGGTACACATATACCATAGCTAGTGACAGAAGTCTCTGGGCGATGTCTGGGCAGAGGTTACCACATGCTCTTCTGTACCAGCAAATGTAGCCAAAATCCCACCTAGACACCTGCAAGGAGTAGGATATGGCCCCTGGGGAGTTCTGGCCATCCCCTTCTGGTTGCAGAGCAGCCACAACTATGTTCAGAATGTTCTTCACTGCTCCCCTGGTGTGAGGTTGATGCTTGCAACCACAACAAGTTCCCGTGTGCTTGCTGGCATTGAAGCACGCAGCTCATTCTGAGCTGTGGGGTCCTGCAGGACATCTTGGCAGGTGCCTGCACCGTCTCCTCTTGGCTTTGTTTGAGTTTCTGTTTGCATTTATTCTGTGGTCCCTTTTTCACTATGTTGCTTTGCTTTGGTTTCATTCCTCACTGCATACCGGTCTTTTTTTCATTTGTCTTCTCTGTTCTCTCAGTTTCCTCCTTGCAGACAAGCATGTGCTCTCCCCCATCCCAGCATCAGCCTCCTTCCCCTGCCTCTGGTGCTTCCCCTCTGCCACCACCCCGTGCCAATAATCTCCCTGCCCTACCAGCTGCCCCTGAGCTCCCTGGTAAGTCCTCTCTGCGATGCCCATGGAGAGCCAGAGAGCCTTTGCAGCTCCTGCACAGACACTCAGCCTGTGAGCTGCTGACGGTCCCAGGTTCCTCCCCTGCATCTTGCCCAGCCCGCAGGACTGTCCCACCACGGGTCAGGCGGGCCTCGCTGTCCCCACCACCTTCTCATCCCTCTTCCCACTTTCTGTTTGCTTCTTACCAGCCCTTCAGGCGCTCCTCTCTCTGTGCTTCTCAGCCTTCTGCAGCCACAAACACATCCCTGCGGCAGAGGGCCAATGTCCTGCAGACACGCAGTCCCACTCTCTTGCCAGTGATTGCTGCCCCATGCGACAGGGTCAGCGGACCCACAGACAAAGCAGGGCAGGAAACCTTGCACAACGTGCCCCTGAATGGCCATCCTGAAGCTGTGGGCTCTGTTAGGAGCCAGGGGAGAAGCGTGGTGGAGGCCTTCTTGCTGCGCCTAGGGGCTGCACCCACCTCCCAGCTGCCTGACATTGCCAGCCCTCCTGGCTCCTGGGGCCAGGCCCCCTCCCTGTCCTCTTTGCCCCCTCGTCCCCCACAGCACTGCTATCAGCCCATGTCACACTATCTTCCATTGCCTCCCCCTTACGCTGCTGGGCCTGAGGTGACTATGCCCAGGAGGACCCTTCCTTACATGACTTCATCAGCCATTTCCCACTTGCGTAAGTACTGATTTTGAACAAGTTGTGACCTGTATGAAACCATAGCTTTGAGCTGTGTGAAAAGCCACGTTCACACTGCCCATCACTGCTGGAGAAAGATCTGAGACCCAGGACTACTCTTGCTGTGTGTGACATCTGAAACTGAGGTGGAAAAGCATGGAATGCACTCAGGACTACAGAGGAACTCCCAAGCTAAAAGTGGGACAAAAACAAGAATGACAGTGCAGATGAGATGTTGCAATGCATGCTTTTGGAGTATTAGCCCAGGAGGAGATTTATATCATTTGGCAGAGTCCAATTGCAATTGGCAGTGAGCTTTGTACAAAGCCTTATATTCAGCTGGTCCAGACTTAGCGGATGGGATCTTGTAAGCTAGAGGCCAGGTCTGCAGTAGACCTGTTGTCTGTGTGTCAGTCATAGAGGATGTGATTTCTATTCTTTGGCTGGAGTGGTATTTCTGTTACCAGCAAAAATACAGCACAGATTTTGTTAGAGCTACGCAGAATCTTCTGCACTTCTATAATTCCTTTACTTCTAGAAACTGTCTTCCCACTGTGAGCTGCATTAATAGTTGAGGGCAAACCTTTCTCGATGCAGGCAGATCAAGAGCTTGGGTCTGTATTTTGCATATGGTCTCAATTCCTAGTGTTTGTCTGAAGCCTGCTGAGTTAGAGCAACTACACGTAATGCCTATTTGCAATTCAGATCACAATCTTTGTGTCTTGGATCCATTCCTGTCAATAACCACATATAATGCTTAAATGACATGCCTAGAAAGAAAACTGAGACATTTCCACCCACTTTCTGCTAAAAATATTACTGCAGCCACTGGAGGCTCAGTCCATCAGCTCATAGAAGTCCTTGAAATCCACTTAGTTCGATAAAGTTATTTTAAACTTGCATCAGTCCATTATTTTGACTCAGTTCAGTTTTTGCCTCAGGCTAGCCTCTAATTAGGTGGGCGTCGTTTTGCAATTACAATTAACTGTGCCCACGATGAATTACTAACTATTATGTTTGTGAACCAAAGAAGTCTTGAAGTGTTTAATTCATTTCTAATAGCAGCAATAGTTCATTTCAAGAATGAAATTGGGAGTGTGAAATAATACAGAGCTAACCACAGAAATAAGGCAGTGCTATAAAAAAAAACCCTAGATAAGAAGGAAACCAGACTGCTCACGTTAATTTTTAAACATTCCTCAGTTAAAATCCTCCTGCCTTTCGAAGTAACACGTACTGAACAATTGAACCTGAGAATATATATCAAGATCAGCCTCTTCTGGGAGTATAATGTAAGGAAATGACCTCCTGATAGTGTACACATTTGGCATACCCATTTCAAGCAAAGCGCTGTGCTGGGATTAACCAGCTTGGTCAGTCCCTGCACCCAACAAGGGCTTTACTGAACCTCGGAGTGGTGGGGCTGAACTCCCCCCCCACTGTTATTCTGCAGGTCTGGCTGAGACCATACAGCAAGACATATACCATAAAACAGAAGGGGGTATGCATCTGTAGCCCATGCCTGTGCTGGAAGGCTGGTGTCGACAGAAATCCGTGTTGCTGCCTGGTGCAGTTTGTAGTCCACGTGTAGAAGGCTGTAAGAGGAGAAGGTGAAGATGCTGCTTAGGAAGAGTTGCCCATGCTCTGATTTCAGTGTAGAATAAAATACTAGTTGAGAGGTGGAAGGTTTGTTGTTAGAGATGGGGACTTGCAGGAGAACACAATCACAACTGATTGAGCACTGATGCATCCAGCATTTAGAGGGACGCGATCATCGCTGTTTGTCCATGGATGCATCAGCCATTCAGGAGAACACAACCACAGCTAATTGAACTTTGGTGCATCCCCCAGTCAGGACTCAACCAGAGCTGTCTGGCCATTGATACATCCACTGTTTCCCACTCTTCTGCTTGCGTGGCACTTCTCTGCATCAGCTACTCACGCTGTCAGGCCGCAGCCCTGGGACAGGGAACGTGGCATGGCGTGCAAGCTGGAGGAGATGGCTCTTGGTGTGTAATTCATCTTCTCTGCCTTTCAGGCCCAGCTCTCCCACCTGGCCATCCCAGCGGTGCTTCAGTGATCCCTGCTTCGTCCGGGGGCCCCCCACCTCCGCCACCCCCCCCGGTC